>CM021103.1:661464480-661583672 GCA_007115665.2 Sequoiadendron giganteum
GGGTTAAGGGTTAAGGGTATTGGGGAGAGAGATAGGAGTTAGTGAGAGAGAGATACCTAAGAGAGGGAGAGGTTGTTAGCAGGGTGAGAACTGGGAGAGAGAGGGAGGGAGGGGAGGTTTGGAAACTCTCCCTCATCCCCTCCTCTCTCTCTCAAGACTCTCCTTCCTACCCCCTCTCTCTCTCTTAAGCCTCTCTCTCTCACTCACTCCATCTATCTCTCTCCCCTCTACCCTTAAACCTAAACCCTAAACCCTTATCCCTTAAACCCTAAACCATTAAAACCTCTACCCTCTATCTATCTCCCACTCCCTTCCTCCCTCTCTCTCTCTATCAAGTCTCTCCCTCCTACCCCCTCTCCCTTTCTTAGGTCTCTCAACCCTAAACCCTTAACCCTAAACCATCAAACCCTATACCATATACCCTATATGTTGGACCCTCCAACCTATACCCTCAACCCTCTACCCTCAACCTTAAACTCTCGACCCTCAACCCTTAAACCCTCAACCCTTAATACCTTAATCCTCAACCTTTAAACCCTCAAACCTCAACCCTTATACCCTCTACCTTATACATTAGACCCTCAAACCAAATACTTTAACTATATACCCTTAAACCTATACCCTAAAGCCTCTACCCTCAACCCTAAATCCTCAACCCTAAACCCTTAAACCTTATACCCTCTACCCTCAACCTAAAACCCTCTACCCTCAACCCTATACTCTCAACCCAATACCTTAAACCATCAACCCTATACCCTCAATTCTCAACCCTCTATCCTATACATTGGATCCTCAACCCTCGTATATCTCTATCTCTCCCTCCTCTTCTCTCCTTCTCTCTATCTCACTTCTCCCTCCATATCTCCCTTCATCCTTCCCTTCCTCTCTACCCTAATCCCTCAACCCTATACCATCAACCCTTAAACACTCAACCCTCAACCCAATACCCTCTACCATCAACCCTTAAACCCTTAAACCCATGTAAAATATCTACCCTAACCCCTCAACCCTCAACCCTCAACCCTCAACCCTCAACCCTCAACCCTCAACCCTAAACCCTCAACCCTCAAACCCTAGTCCCTCAAACCCTATACCCTCTACCCTATACGTTGGATCCTCAACCCTAATCCCTCAACCCTATACCCTCAACCCTATACCCTCAACCTTAAACCCTCAACCCTCAACCCTTAAACCCTCTACCCTTTACCCTATACATTAAACCCTCAACCCTCAATTCTCAACCCTTAATCCTTAATCCCTTAACCTTAGGTAGGCATGGAAACATAGGTGAGATATAGAGTGATGAAGGGAGAGGTAGGTAAAAAAAGGGATAGGGGAGATAAATATAGGTAGAGAGGGAAGGAGATGTAGAGAGAGAATAGATAGAGAGAAGTAGAGAGGGGAGGGAGGGATAGGTCGGGAGGAGATAGAGGTGAGTGTGTGTGTGTTTGAGAGAGAGAGATAAGGGGTAGAGAGAGAGGTAGAGGGATGGAAAGAAGAGATAGAGAGTAGAGAGGGAAAGAGGTATGGAGGAGACACAGTTGAGATATAGAGTGATGGAGGGAGAGGTGGCTAAAGAGAGGGAAGGAAATGTAGAGATAGATTATAGATAGAGAGAAGTAGAGAGTGGAGGGATGGTGGGAGAGGAAAGGAGGAGATAGTAGTGAGTGTGTGAGAGAGGGAGAAAGAGTGAGAGGAGATAAAATGAGGGGAGAGAGAGAAAGAGAGTAGAGAGGGAAAGGGGGGAGATAGAAAGTAGAGAGGGAAGGAGAGATTAAGAGAGAAAGAGGGGGGAGGGAGGGAGAGGTAGAGAGAGTGGTAGGTAGTGGAGGGAGAGGTAGGTAGAGAGGGAAGGAGAGAGGGATGGATAGGAGGTAGAGATAGAGAGTAGAGAGGGAAAGAGGTAGGGAAGGAGACATAAGTGACATAGAGAGGGATGGAGAGAGAGAGAGTTATGGAGGGAGAGGTAGGTATAGAGAGGGAAAGAGAGAGGAGAAATAGAGAGTAGAGAGTAGAGAGGGGAGGGAGGGAGGGATAGGTAGGGAGGGAGATAGAGGTACCTACACGTACCACTTACCCAGATCCATGCACTTACCCAGGAAGAAGAAATGTACCTAGAAGAATGATGGAATCAAAGTGAGGTCTATAACTCTGAAAAATATACCTTTTCAAGTGCACTAGGACTAATACGCCAGACTGGGTGATTTAGTCATAGTCTAGGGTTTCTTGGAAGAATCTGGAATCTTCTGAGAGTTGATTAGGATCTGTTGAATGTTGATAAGAAACTATAACAGGACTAATACACTAGGTTCTACATATGAGTCCTGCTATGGGATTTTTCAAGATTTTTCTAAATCTTCTGAACCTAGATCCAACACTGTTGAATTTTTTCGAAAGGCTATATCAGGGACTAAATCGCCAAGTTGGGAAAATGAGTCTCATTTACATAAATCTACAAAACACACATCACAAGACAGATAGAGAGAGAGAGAGAGAGAAAAAAAAATGTTTTTTTGTTAGTGGATGGGGGTCTGCCTCAGTCAGACCCTATTTGAGTAATTAAACATTGAAATAACATGAAGGAATGATGAATGAACAAATGAATGTAACAAATCACCAAACCTTGTTAAATCCTTGGAGTGTAGATCTGAAACTTGTATGAATTGGTTTCAATGGATGTAGATTTTGATCATGAAACTTGATATGGCCTTGAATGCTTGAACTTGGATCACAAATGCTACATCAACCTATTAGCTCACAATCACACATGATGCATGAAGACCTTGACATGATGTTTGAATCTTGAATTGATGCTCCAAAATACTTGATAATCAACTCTTTAATGCTCTTAATCTCATAAAATTTCCTTAAGAATGCTCTCTTAAAAATCTTCGATGACTTGAAAACGTGCTAGGAGAAATCATGTGAAATAACCTTGTATTTATACTTGTTTATGCCTAATTTCCCGAAATTACAAAACTAAAAGCTAACATCAGATCTAGGATAATAAAATCCTGCCAAGAATTTGATTTAAAACAGGTTTAGGTTAAAGTGGTACTCATACGCTAGGTTAGGCATATGAGTCCTAGTGGCTTAAACTTGGGACATAGATCTCGAGAAGTATCTTATTCAATGTAACATTTAAAATTAGGTCCCGAGACCTAGGTGGGACCCATATGCCCAAGGAGGCATATGAGTCCTAGGTCCCTAGATTTGGAACACAACCAAAAACATTGAATTATGATTTGTCCTTTATGAAATGTCAGGATTATCCACGGAAAAATACATTTAATTATGCTTGTGGATGCAAAATAGGACCAATTAGGGCATAAATAAGTCCAATTTTCATTGAAAGGGCCCAAAACTTAATGTGAATAAGTAAAACATATTACAACACCAAATTAAGGGATCACTTAGCTCATCTTATCAATTATTCCCAAATTAAGTGATAAAAAGGGATACTTTTTTTGTCACTACAGTTGATTATGATGTAATTGTATATGTAAAGTAAATTTGAGTCATGTTTGATGTAATTTTAATAATTTAGTTTATTTGACCTCTCTTCTTGATATGGATTGTAATCCATGGATAATGAATAGCGTAATTATTTGTAGTTACGTGACTTGATGTTAGAGTCGAGCATGATCGCATTATGTTGGCTTATGTTCTTATGCAATGTAATGTTAAAATGAACTTAGGAACATTTAATTTGGGCTTAAAATGAATTTAGGAATATTTTAATTGGGTTTAAAATTAATGTAAGTGTCTCATAGTTTTCTTGGATGGTGTTGTGGACCCATCGTGTTGTCATCCTACTCCTATGATTTTGTTCCTTAAGTTTGGTATCATTTAGGGCACTTTGGTAGCCTCTTGCGAGGTCATATAAAATATCAAATGTGTCATATATTTTTATTTACTTTTTTCTTAGGGTATGAGCTAGGGGTGTCGTGGAGGTGATTTCACTCATCCCTACCTTCTCCTTCATTTGGAAATGGTGTCTAGTGATTGGGTAAATTGAACTCTTCCTTTGACCCAAGACATGTTTTGGTGTTTCTAAGTTCTCAAGGTGTTATGGACACACTTAGGTGGTTCCTTAGTGCTTGGGGTTCTTGGAGGTCATTCCCTAGTTTGGGGAAGCTTGTTGTCTAGGACACTAGTGCCCTTACAAGGACACCAACTCCTAAGAGGTGTGTCAGTGATATGGGTGCCTAAATAGGAATCAATCATCCTAAAAGGACACGAGAGACCCTAAAGGACACCAATATTGGGCACTAGTGTCCAAAGATGTATTTTCTATCTATTTTATCGGTAGAAGTTGTTTTGGGGCCTCATATGGGGAAACATTTTGAACAAAATTTGTTTTCCATGGGCTCAAGAGTCTAGGGATGTTTTGAGCATGTCCCTATGTGTTTTCTTTGAGGATTTATGGTATCTCCTTGCCTCAACAAGTGTGTTTTTTTTCTATAAGTGACTCGTCGTCATTTTAGTTAGTGGAGTTTTTATGCCTCCTCATTAGGAAACCTCTTCTGAAGGTTTTCCCTTGCGTTTTGATTTGTAAAGTGTGTATGGGTGTGGATTGGAGGTTGATCATTCACTCATCCTATCCTAGTTGTGTTTCAAGACAATGCAATCTTAGGTTTGTAATAGATTGATGTATTGGTGTCATACTCTCTCTTGTATGTTTTTCATGGTGGATTTATCCCATGAGCATTAGTATTTCATTATTATCAACTTGATTATGTAATGGTGAGGTTGTATTTTTATTGTTATCATTATGCCTTTGTGCTTCACATGAAATTTGTGTATATTTTTTTGTGTAGGTGCATGACATGTTTTTACATTAATGACCTTGTTTTCATTGTTTCAAAAAAAGTTATTTTGTCAGGTTTTGTTTTGAGCGTGTTGACTTGGAGCATTACAATTTATATGTAGTCCTTGTATTATGGATGAAGTGCTTTGGATCACAATTCTTTATCTTTTCAACCTCCATCCTATATGGTTGCAGCTTTGTGTAGAGAAACTCCAATCCCTCCTTAGAATTTATTTGGAAGAGAAAAGAATAGTGTTGCGGGCAAGAGATGCCCCTTCTTCATATTTCTAAAATGAGTCTTATCAAACTCATTCTATTACCACAATATTTCTAGGAATGTAATTTTATTTGGTATTGACTTAGGTAGTATATGAGGAGCCATTGGAGCACCATAGAATCTAATGGCAGTAGCATCTTAATAGGAAAACTAGTCACCCTAATTATGCTTGATCCCAAGTTTTGGGTATTTGATGTAGGAGCATCCAAGGTGAAATGGCAATCCTATGTCACCAAAAATATTGTAATTTTAAGTGGTTTATTTTCAATAATGGATTAGAGGCTAGGTGAATAAATATTTTGATTTGCAACTTTTTAATTTCCCTTGGGATGAAATTGTAATGGTAATTTTGGTGGGAATATACATTTATGAATATTTTCTAAGGAAAATTTGGGAAAATACCCCTCTTCAGCGTCTAAAATCTTGGTGGGGGCCATTTGGGGTGCATGTTCTTGCATTTTCAATTGCATGCCTTACATGTAATTGCATGTTTGTGCCACAATATTTACATGTTGTTGCATGACCATAGTTGGAGCTACTGGGGCCACCGAGAGTCAAAGAAGGTGTCTTGATTGACCAAGATGATTGGCCAAAATTTAGGCACCCATGTGAAGGTCGTGAATGCTATGAAATATTTTATATTTTATTTTCTTATCTCTCCTCAAGTTGGGCATGGGATTTATTGATGTTTTTAGAGGTTTTTTTGGAAACCAATGGTGGTTTCTTCTCACACAATTTCTATATAATTAGGCTTTCTCATTTAATGAGGGGGGATTTTGGAGAAGTTGTGGTTTCATACCTAGACGTTGTCGGAATGAAGCTAGATTGTTGAGTTGCAGATTTTTGTATGTGTGAAGCCCATGTTGTATGTGACCATATGAGCTCCATGATTATGTAATTTATTTTCAGATTTGAATTTAATATATGTTGTTGATCTCTCTTCCATCTCTATGTGTTTTATGTTAATTTTTTGCCTTATTGCATATTCTTGTATGTGTCTATAGACATCTTAATTAGACCACTTATATTTGGCCAAATTTACCCTTTTCATCTAAATATCTTTTTATCCACATTAATTAAGTAATATTAACATTATTTAATTAATATTCATAAAGTCCTCTAAATCCCTAAAGTATTTAATTAAATACCTTACCCCTTTATCCCTTTCTTCCAAAGAAATTAAATAAATAACCCAGTTATTTACTTCTCTCTATGTCTCATCCACACTTAATCCTAATTCATCTCCTAATCCCATCATTAGAGATGTGACACATCCCTAATCCATGATTAGGATGTGTCACATCCTCCAACTTTTGCAAGTTGGCTCATAATCATCAATAGCCACCTAACTCTCTTCTAATCCTTCATTAACTAGTCCAATCAGTCTTTTAGTCAACCCTTCCCACATCCCAATAGAATTTTTAATTCTATTTTATTCTCCCGACAACTTTAATGGAATTTTTAATTCCATACCCATGTCGTATTCCCCGTGTGAATTTAAAATTCACATTTATTCATTCAAAGCATCTCTCTTCCCCATGAAGGTTGTTGGGAAATTCTAAATCCCCTCATAGGTCACATCAATCACATGAGTACCTTGTCTTATCCCCAAGGTACTCCCCAATCATGTGAATTTAAAATTCACATTTATTCCCCCAACAACCACTCTCATCCCCATGATGATAAGAGGGGACTTTCTAAAATTCCTCACTTGTCACCATCACCCTCATATGGGACAAATTTTTTTTTGAGGAAATCTTTCCCTAATCCCAAGGTACTTACAAGTACCTCCACCTCGCATGTCCTATCTCCACATCACCTATAATTTTCACATCTCATCTTCCACATGGAAAGATGTGAGGGCTTGTGATTCCTTAACTCACCACAACCCTCCATATTACTCATGTTAGCTAAATCCTAGTCATTGAATTCTCTAAAGACTCTTACCTTAAAATGGAAGATTTGGTCTCATTTTCATTATTCACTCTCATTCACAACACTTGATCTTTCAAGAATTCAAGAAATTCAACTTAGCACTTAGCAATATCAAGCACTTGCATCCTCCATTATTGCAGCCTTCAAGCTTTCATTGCATCTATTTTTTAGGTCATTTTCCATTGAAGGAGCACACAATCAAGCATCAAAAAGGGCCAACCAAACTCATCAATTCAAGCAAGGTAAAAGGTTATATTTTCTTAGTATTTTGTTTGGATTCATCTTAGGCCAATCTTGAGTGTTTGTTAGTGTTTTCCTTTTTTCATTTCATCTTGTTTTGCATCTTAGGATAGGGAAAAAATGCTTGCACACATTTCTGGCACGCCCGCTGGGACCCACAAATGGGTCTATTTTCTTTTGCATTTGTTGTTTTTTGACGTTTTAGAGGTTCAAGTTACACAAAGGCGACATGTCCCTAAGACAAGCGACCTGGCCCTGACATGGGTGACCTAGCCCTAATAGGGGCAGCCTAGCTCTAACAAGGGAGACCTAGCCTAAGATAGGTGACCTGGCCCTAAGACAAGGGCAACCTGACCCTAAACAGAGGTGATTCTACCCCAGATAGAGTCAACTGAAGTAAAAAAAAATACTTGTAGCTCATTTCCAAGGTTCGTTTCTTACTGTTCTTAGTATTGACCCTCTAACCTATTTTTTTGGTGAATGTGTTTGTTTTTACTAACATTTGTGCAATTTTTTCACGCTTGTTGAAGATCAAAGGCTAAAACTTCTAACATGTTTGTTGCAGGAGAAGTGGGCCAAATACATTAGTTAGATTTTTTATTTATCATTTTCATTTTAGCTAGGCACATAGATCTAATTAGGGAAGTCAAAATATTGTTTTCCATGTTTTTAAAAGTGGACTATTGACTTATCTAATCCCCTTGCACCATTTAGCGATCCTAGGTGAAGATAAATCGTAGTTCACTTACTCCTTTGTTTTCACACACTTTTAGTGGGACTTGCTTGGGGATTTCATCACCCCAAGTGACAATCCCAACCACGTGTTACCAATGGGGTATATAAAGGGGGGAGAGCGAAAGTTGTACCTCAATCCAGTCATGTCGTTTCTGGAAGAGCATTGAAGCTAGGGTGATACCTAGATAAGATGTGAAGAGTTTGTTCGAGCTTTAAGTACCTCACTGGGAGTTCCCGACTCACACTTGTGACAGACAGGTGTTCAAGGTTGTGCCCCACATGCTGTGTGTATATCGAGGACTCCTTAGTTGCCTTGTTCAACCTAGTTAAAGGATTGTGTTGGTCATACCTTTCACACTTATCTTAGGATTGTGTTGTTTGAACTATATTTTTTGTGTGAAACCAATGCATGTATGTTTAGTCAAGTCATTCCTTTCCTTTTTCTTGTTTTTTTTTGTGTTTTATGTCCTTTTCCATAGTTGTTCTAAGTTGGGTAACTTGTCCCTGAATAAGGGCAACCTTCCCCTAATTTGGGTGACCTAGACCTAACAGGGGCGACCTATCCTTGAACAAAGGGATGAATCTTCCTTTTCTTCTTCATCCAGGACCCCGTTCAGGTCTGTTTTCGTGTTCGTTCGGTCATTTTCAGACACTTTCTTCATACCCTTTTACTTGGGTGAACTTTCCCTTTTCTTAGGAATCCTTTCCCTAACAAGGGTGACCTAGCTTTGAATAGAGGGGTGAATCTGCCTTTTTCTTCTTCATCAAGGACCCCGTTCGGGTTCGTTTTGGTGTTCGTTCAACCGTTTTCAGACCTGTTCTTCATCCTCCTTAACTTGGGTGAAATTTCCCTTGTCTTGGTAATCCTTGACCTAATAGGGGCAACATATCCCTAAACAAAGGGGTGAATCTACCTTTTCTTCTTCATTTGGGACCTTGTTAGGGTCTATTTTGGTGTCCATTCAACCATTTTCAAACCCGTTCTTCATCCTCTTTGACTTGGGAAACCTTTCCCTTGACTTGGGAGACCTTTAAGTTGTCTTGGGAATCCTTTCCCTAACAAGGGCGACCTGGCTCTGAACAAAGGGATGAATCTGTCTTTTCCTTCTTCATTTGAGACCCCGTTCGGGTCCATTTTGGTGTTTGTTCGGGCATTTTCTAGACTCGTTCTTCATCCTCTTTGAATTGGGTAACCTTTTCCTTCACTTCGGTGACCTTTCCCTTAATTTGGGTGACCTTTCCCCATAGAGGATCGAATCTGCCTTTTCTTCTTCATCTGGGACCCCGTTCGGGTCTATTTTGGTGTTCGTTCGACCGTTTTAGGACTTGTTCTTCATCTGAGTCCTCATTCTAATCACTTTAGGCATATCAATTTTTCCATTGGTGGTCCTATCCGCCCTCCAAGTCTCCATCTAGATCTGTTTATTCAAATCTCATCATCCATTTTGTTCTCTCGTTCCCTATTCAAGTACATTTTGATGCTCGGTCTTCATCCTCTTTGAATTGGGGGACCTTTCCCTTGACTTGGGTGACCTTTCCCTCAATTTTGTAAACCTTTCCCCACAAAGGGGTGAATCTTCATTTTCTTCTTCATCTAAGACCTCGTTTGGGTCTATTTTGGTTTCTATTCGGTCGTTTTCTACCTTGTTCATCGCCCGAGTCTTCGTTTCGATCACTTTAGGCATATCCATTTGTCCATTGGTGATCCTAACCTCCCTGTGGGTTTTTTTTAATTGAATATATTATTTCTGTCACCTATGCCCGTTCTTCAGTGTTTGCAGTTGTTTGGTCCCCCACCAGCCAACCTTTGGGTGAGTTTTCTAGATAGAATAGGCCAGGTTATATTTCTCTCTATAATCATCATTTCCCTTCATTTGCATCCTCTAAATTTCATTGTTTCATTGAATCATCTAGGAGTGTCTTAGGACATCCTTTGATCACATATCCATCATCGTTTCTAAATCTCCTAAACTTTGTTTCTAAGGTTTTTTATCCAAGTTGGCTTAGGTTTTTTATCTCAATTGTCATCATTTTCACCTACTCAGGATTTCCATTTGTCTTGAATCAGTTAATCATCATTATGAACTAATCAATCTACTTCTATCCTGAGGTGGATTTGGTCTCGTAATATCTTTTCACAATCCAATCCGACCATCAACACCTTGCGCCATCTAAGTCAAATATTTGTACCGGTTTTAGAATCTATTTCATCTTCTTATCTAATAAATATTTAGATCCTATCTCATCAATCCTATCACATACCATCACATCCTATAGTCATCCTAATATGAGCTTTTATCCAATCCCAATCCGAGCTTAACCTAGATCTCGATTTGGGCTTTTGGTCCATTTATATCCAAGATCTTCTGATATCAAAACAAATCTTAATATCTATTCTTCCATTTTTTTCATCTTCTATTATTTCCTTCTAATCATCTATTCCTATTTTTCCCATCTGTATCCATTCCATTTAATATCATGAATCCTTATCCTCCTCCTGGACAACCCATAATAGTAGTCAACGAGAATCCTAACTACGTTGATGACGATAACGAAAGTCTTGTTGATCAAGAAGAGTATAATATACATCCCCTTGATGCTATCATTGCTAGAAATATTTTTCCAATCACCTTCTAAATTCCAACCACTCCAAACTATCCCCCCATGCCTTCATCTGCATCTAATAACAGTCTTTATGCTACCCTTGACAAGGGATATCCAATATCCTCGCCATCCACATATTCATCATGTCCTCCTTCTCCACCTCTATCCTATCCAACATCCACATCCTCCTATAGTAATCCACCTTCCCCATACTCCTATCCTTATCATCATCAATAATCCCAATATTTCTACCTTAATCCCACATCCCAATCTTCCCATCCTAATCCAACACCCACGCCTTCCTATCATAATCCACCATCTCAATATTCCTCTTATCCTAATCCACCATCTCAATCTTCTTATCCTCATCCATCACCCACATCCTCCTATGCCAATCCACCATCCATGTCCTCCTATGGTAATCCACCACCTCAATCTTACCATTCTAATCCAACATCCCCACCTTCGTATCACAATCCACCATCCCAATATCCCTACCTTAGTTTCACATCTAAGTCTTCCCACCTTAATTTAGTCTCCACATATTGCTATCCTAATCCTCCATCCATTTCCTCCTATGTGAATCCGCCACCCATGTCCTCTTGTCCTAATTTTTCATCCCAATCTTCCCATCCTAATCCATCATCCACATCTTCCTACTATTACCCACCATCCCAATCTTCCCAACCTAATCCAACATCTACATCCTCCTATCTCAATTCATCATCTGCATCCTCTTGCATCACTCCCCCCTTCACCGCATTATATCTTAATCCTCCCTCTATTTCTAATCCACCAATCCCTAATCCTATTCCTCCATCCAATCCCATCCGCTCATCTAATCCTAATCCACCAATCCCTAATCCTAGTCCTCCAACCACTCCTAGTCCTCCATCCAATCCCATCCACTCATCTAATCTTAATCAACCAATCCCTAATCCTAGTCCTCCATCCAATCCCATCCACTCATCTAATCCTAATCCATCAATCCATAATCCTAGTTCTCCAACCATCCCTAATGTTCCATCCATTCCCATCACTCCCCCTAATCCTACATCCCTTCCAAATGTCGTCCAAGGACTCATGACAGAAGAGACATCCCCAAATCCACATCTTGATGTTGTGGAACAATGCCCTCCCACTCTATCATGTATAGTCACTATGATGAGGCCCTCCTCTATCCTACACCTATCACTCCCATTACCATTCATAACACCATCCAAATGGTTGAAACCCTCAAACCCACCAAATCCACTGCATCCCCATATTCTATTCCTAGCACCACCCAATCCATTGAAGACACCCAAATCCAACCCACTACCCTTAGTCCTACTATCACTGAAGTCTAATTCCATGACCTTCATGAATCCTCCATCTTTCCATCTCCCCCACTTGAGGATTCCCTCCAACACTCCTCCATCATCCTACCTCTCATACAATATGAGCCATGCCAAGAGCTTGATCCAAAGCATACCAACATATCCCCTCCTCCAAATCAAGATCCTACCACCCTATCTACTACATCTCAGGATCACACTAGCTCATCCGCTCCATCCCATGATCCCCTTTGCACTCAAGATCCAATCACCCCATCTCATGAGCCTTTATCACTTGCTCTCAAAAATCTAGATCCTGTCATACTCCCTAATTCATCTCTTGATCCCTTATCACCTCCTCCTCCAAATCAGGATGTTTCTATCACACGATCCTCTATCGTCACCTAGCCCTGTCACCCCAACACCAATTTTATATCACCTCGATAACATTGCACTCATCCATGGTGGCCTTCTTGTAGAAGAAAAATAAAGCATATCCACCACCCATCCTCCTCCACCTAATCATGGAATCGCATCATGTTTCAAAGATAATAAGCATCCTACCATAGATCACATGCTTGAGAACATGAACTACCAAGGAAAAGGTTTATGCCTTCATGAGCAAGGTAATTTGGATCAAATCTAGGTCAAAGATAATCCAAGCACACAAGGTCTTGGATATATCTCTCAAGAATCACAATCCAAAAATGTTGGTACAACCTCCATACATCCTAAACGATCCTCTTCTAAAGGAATGAGAGGCACTTCCCACCATTCCACCAAATCATTTGTTTCCATCCTCCCTCCTCCATCATATTACCTCAAAACAACCATCCATCTTCCTCCTTCATATTTTAAATCCATTTTGGGTCCTTATGTCCCTTCATCCTCCATTGCTTATCCTCCATCTACTACATTTATTTTGCATCCTTATGTCCCTCCACCAAACTTCAAACATCCTCCATATACACAGTCTATTTAGGGTCCTTATATCCCAAATTCACCTCCTCTATCTCATCCTATTCATCCTTTCATCCATCCATCACTTGTCTCTAGCATGCATCATAAGAATCCTAAATTCATAACTTCTAATCAGGATAAAAAAAGGCACCCCTCTATGCATGCTATCTCACATCCTCCATCCACATATCATCATGAAAAGCCTACCTCTATCATTCCATCCACTTCTTCTCCACATCATCCATTGCCTCATACCCATCTCATTTCTATTAAAATCACTTTGGATGCCAAAGCAAAAATGCATAAATCAAAACATCCACATGACTCTAAAGCTTCTCATGTCCCCTTAAAAAGACAAGTTGATGAAAAGAAAAATCAAATCCAAAATCCAAATCCATCTGATAGGCCATCAAGGCCCACTAAAGCTAAACTCAAAACCATGTGGATCCCAAATAAAAAAGAGGCAATGCCTTCAAATGAAAAATCCATAACGACATCCAAAGTTTCTAATCCAACAAAAAATCATTCACATCCTCCATCTCCTAAATTTTTTTTAGGTCCTCATGTCCCAAAATTCACTATCCCAACTCCTCCATTGTCATCACATTCTCCATCCATCAACTGTTGGGTTTACCGAACGAGAACATTTCAGTTTTAAAATATAAAACCAGTGGTGCCTCAGTGACTTTCATTTCTAAATCACTCCAAAAGCACTAACAACTATGCCACAAAGCAGAAACAGGCACAATAGTTCTCCCCCATTGATCCTTTTGATAAAAGCACATGCAAACTTAAACCAGATTCAACACCATGAACATACAAACAAATGAACACACAGATTTATGTAGGGAAAACCCTTTCGGGTAAAAAACCCCACACTCCAAAAGATAGAGCCATTGTATTATTCAGCAACTAAATGGTTACAATACAATATTAGGCTCACAACCATTACAAGAGTTACATCTTGTTCATTTGGAGAAAAATAAGCAGCAACATAGATCTGCAACCTTGCACTATTACAATGTCTTCACAAGACATATAGTGAAGGTTCCCTTCAACTCTTTAGCCCATTTGCACAACCAACCTTTCAGCTGGCACAGCCTAGTGGCCACCTCAGGTTCACATCTACCCAGGTTTCAAGTGTCTTAGTGTCTCGGTGTTCACGGTTACAATGCTTTGTGCATACCACTCGAACACACACTCTTCGATCTCTGACCAATCTCACCGATCATGGAACTAATGATTCGCTGATCATTCGATCTTTTGATCTAAACTCTATCAGCTTTCTCTGCTTTCAGCTTTGGCTTACTATCAATCAACACCTAGCCTCGCCTTTCAGCTCCACATCAATTAACATTCCATCGGCCTTAGGCCGACCTCTCAGCTTTCGATCAAAATCGCATATGCACCAAATGGCCATCAGAGTCTCATAATACCCCACTAACAAGCTTCACCATCTCGGGTTGCATGTATCGCCCTAGTAGCTAACATCGAGTTGCCCTACAATCAATTCGCACTCAGATCAAATCCTCGAGATAAGCACACAAGCTTTCAGTCACTAGCCATTGATTTACAACAATGATGCAAAATCAACCAATGAGATTTTGCCATGTGTCACACTACCATTCATTTTGCCGCTTGATGGAAATCCCTTCGCTATCACTAGCAATTTCATCACATTCTGAGCCGACAATATTTCGCTATCGCCAAAACATTGACTGCCAACAGTATCGGGTCCCACAAGCCACATGTCTACCACTCAATAGGTTCTGATAAATCAAGGAGGGAATCACCAAGATTCCCATGAGCCCTCCCAGAACAAGCTTTTGAAGTTTCCACGTGCCCACCGCTCATGCTCTCTGCTTGGCTTATGTGGAAGTCGTTGGAGCTCCTTTGGGGAATCTCTAGCGGTATCCACTAGATTCCCTAGGAACTCCTGAGGCACAGACAAGTGTCCATGGCCGGACAACCCTTTGCATAAAGCAGCTTGGGGCCCACCTCCTCTTTTGTTGTGCACATTGCTTAACTCACTGCTATGCATTGAACACACAAGCAATTTTGCTCAAGCAAAAATTTCTCAGTGGTACTTGCATAGGATGGTGCGGAACACGACGGACACCATCGAACCAAAGCCTCCACAGTCATCGATCAAGTTCTTCGCCGCTTGTTCCAACTTCAATTCCTCAACACATATCAACATATCAGTGGGACATGAAATGTCACCCACCGATATGAGATCACCTCGCCACATCGGCCCATTGGTGGAACAACACAAAGACTCCCACCGATAGCGATTGCTAGCCGATAAGAAATGCCACCAAGCCAAACCCGTTGGATTGTCGTCAGAACACCACTAGGAGTCTCGCCGACTAGACAGAGTCTTGGTGACAAGGAAAAGGTTGAACACATGAAGTCCCCCAAACTAGAGCGGTACAACCCATCGAGATTGAGCCACATATTTCCAACAATCTCCCACTTGACGAAAACTTGCAGGCTTCCTCCAGAACCCGAACACAAAGAATCTCTCCACCATGCTTTTGTGCTCCAAACAAGACACCTGCAATGACATCTGAGATGTCCACCAACACAGGCAACAATTCCAACCATCCTTCATAGGAAAAAGGAACAAGCCAAGGCAAAATTGCACCAGTCTCTAGAACACAAGCATCAGATCCTTCAGACAACAAAAGAATCAAACTGCCACCACTCTAATGTGCTCACCAACCATACATAAGCAACAATGTGAAAAATTAAAAGTTTTTCGATTGTGAACACAAACGTGAAGTCATTCTCCAGAACAAGATAAACCACCAGCTAGAACAACAACCAAAAACTGACTACCCCTATCCAACTGATCAAAACCCACATGACTGAAAAATAGCATACATAGCTCATGCTAATCCCTCCAATCACCCATACCTCATGGGTATGCACATCAGTAAAATCATGCCATCACATATCCACCCATCAACTATAGAATACAAGCACCATGTGCCAACCAATCAAGAAGATGAAACACATCCAAGAGCTCCCACTACATGGGCAATGTCCAAATGAATGCAAAGAACTGGAATGAGTGCATTCAACACGTCTCTTCATTAGAATCCTAGAAAACAAGGCATCATCACAAGTGATCCAGGCAAACCAAGTCCACCAATCACAACACATAGAAGAGCATAACCATGTAGTACCAAGGAACATCCACAATGATATGCAAACTTGCAAACCAAACATGCCCTTCTACACACACTTCTAAATGCTAGTTGTGTCCAATTTGACCTCCTTCACATCCCAAAGGGAAGCCTCTCAAAGAAGATCAAACCAGCCCATATTCTTATCTCCTACCAATTCTCAAAAGTACCAGGAGATAAACTATGCTATCCACCTTTCACTATGGATCCTCCAGAAACTTAAATAGCAAATTAAGCTCCATGTCATGAAAGAAAGCATAAAAAACACATCTAAAAGATATAATGGGAAAATACCTCTCAGAAGAACTTCACTGCCGAGAAGACCAAAGGGAAAAAGATGTTCCTCTAGGATATAATAGCCACCATGACTTATCCAAGAACAATCTCCTTATTGGTCTCTATTGAACTCGCATTCAACTAAGGTGCAGGTTACTCAGACTTTCAACTATAAACAATAACAACAACCTCACCTATTTCTCCATGTATCCATGAGCACCAACAACTGATCATATCATGCTAAACTCCAATCTGCATTACTACAGCGAACATGAAGTTCTCAAGCACATGACCAATGCACTCAAAACATAGAGAAACACTAGACCATTGTCAAAGCTCCAAACCTAGGAATCAAGAACTTATCATGACATCATGATCTTATCATCCCCCTTAGGAGATCCCATGCTCCAGATGAACATACCAGGTCTCAAGAGCAATGCATCATGCCAAAACTCTAATGCGCAAACAAGAGTATACCATGACATAAAGAAAACAAACTCTAAACCAACATCACCTGTCAAGCAACACCAACACCTCAAACCAAGACTCGTAAGATTCTTCCATGGCTCCAAGATGTTGCACATCCTCAAATAGTGACCATGCATATGTGAAATAGCTCTTCTGCAACAACAAGGTCTAAGAGCTCTACTAGAAACATCTGCAACACCAAAGAATATCATTCACCACCAAGTGATGAATACACAGTCACTGCTAAAGCTCCCACTGAATGTGGCACCAAGATTTCCAAGCACCATGACAAACCACCTGTTGATTTATAAACCTCCAGGTATAAATGACAACATGTCCATCTGACAACAATGTCGAGCAATAGCAAGGTCTCTAAACCACACATACTGCATTATCATTGTCAAAATCTTACACTAACCAATGTATCAAGCTTTCCATGAAATCATGATACACATGCTACAGGTCCCCATAGCTGACTATCTAGGTACCCAAATGCCATTCCTCCTCACATCTCAAAATAGCTACACCAATGCACAAGTGGCCACAGAAAAGGCCAGCTAACGGATCTGCACCACCAATGAAGCAACCTTGTGGATATTGACAATCCACTTCTGAGTTGACTCACATAAAACATGTAGGTAAAGACAACCCACAACATTGCACAACTCGTAGATGCAACCAATGAAAAACCTTGCAAATCTATCATCGCACTGGAAACTGCACAAGTGAGATCTCAAACAGAAAACCCATGTAGACAACATGACTCAAACACCATATCAAGCTCAGATCTGATTCACCAATCACATCCAAAACCCAAGCACCATAGTCTAGGAAACCAGCAAGAAAACACCACAAGAATGTTGAATGAAAAACACATACCAACACTCCCATGCAGAGAAGACATCACACCTCCTCAAACATGCCAAACTACAACTATCTCATCCAGTCACACCCCAAAAGCTAGGGTCTAGAAAATAGTTTAACAATAATTCCACAAACCACAAGTTTTACTTGATCGTGCAAAACTTGCAAAACCACCGTGTTTTAAAAAACACATGCACATCCATATCCACTATACATTTGGACAACTCAAGAGTCTACACACAACCATCATGGTTAACCAGAACAGTGAATGCACATGAATATGCCTCATAGAATTTTTAGGAAAATCTACAGAAAACCCTTCAGAACCAAATACTTGAATCTAAAACATGTGAGTACTAAGTACAGGTAAACAAGAACTACAGGCCTACTCTATACCAATTCCAAAAACCTCAACCATGCACATGCATGTGAGAGAGCCAGGCTATTTAGAAGTTTAAGACCACCCAAATCAGCTTCATAGCCTTCATGCAATCAAGAAAACATAGAAAAAACCTTCAGTGCTAAGTAAGAGCATCCAACACAAGAACAATAATCCATTGTAGAACAACAACCCGAGCAACTCCATACCATCAGGGAGCCTCTCACACAAACACCCTATATGAACCATGCTCTACTGCAACACAACCATAAGCATAAACTCACACCCCTTGCATCAGGATCATTTGTTACCAAATAGGAGCCTCATACCACATCCCCAAAATATGGTCAACTGCAAAACCTCCTATATTTTTCATGTTGTTTATTGAATCAAAAGAGAAGGAAATCTTACTCATCAGAAAGATCAAGAATCAACCGATTCCTCCAAATTTCCTCAAGCTTGTCAAGCTCAAAAATCCTTGCAATAGAAAAAACCCAGAACTTCGGTAACCAGAAGAAGGCTCTAATACCACTTGTTGGTATCATGAACAAGCCTTGACTACCTTTAACCAGATCTGATACCACTTGTTGGGGTTATCGAACGAGAACGTTTCAAATTTAAAATATAAAACCAGTAGTCCCTCAGTGACTTTCATTTCTAAATCACTCCAGAAGCACTAACAACTATGCCATAAAGTAAAAATAGACATAGTAGTTCTCCCCCATTGATCCTTTTGAGAAAAGCACATGCAAACATAGACCAGATTCAACACCATGAACAGGAAAAAAATGAACACACAGATTTACGTGGGGAAAACCCTTTCGAGTAAAAAACTCCACACTCCAAAAGATAGAGCCATTGTATTATTCAACAACCAAATGGTTACAATACAATATCAGTCTCATAGCCATTATAGGATTTACATCTTGTTCATCTGGAGAAAATAGACAACATAGATCTACAACCTTGCACTATTACAATGTCTTCACAAGACATAAAGTGATGGTTCCCTTCAACTATTCAACCCATTTGCACAACCAACCTTTCAGTCGGCATAGCCTAGCAACCACCTCAGGTTCACATCTACCCAGGTTTTGAGTGTCTCAATGTTCGTAGTTACAATGCTCTACGCATACTGCTCAAACACACACTCTTTGATCTCTAACCAATCTCACTGATCATGGAACTGTCGATCCGCCGATCATTCGATCTTTTGATCTGATCTCTATTGGCTTCCTCTACTTTTAGCTTCAACTTCTTAGCTTTGTCTTACTATTAATCAGCACCCAGCCTCACCTTCTGGCTCAACATCAATCGGCATTCCATCGGCCTCAGGCCGACCTCTCAGCTTCTGGTCAAAATCACATATGCACCAATGGCCATTAGGGTCTCATAATAACCCACCAACAAGCTTCACCATCTCAGGTTGCATGCACCGTCCTAGCAGCTAACATCAATTTGCCTTGCAATCAATTCGTACTCAGATCAAACCCTCGAGATGTGTGCACAAGCTTTCAGTCACTAGCCATTGATTTGCAACAACGATGCAAAATTAACCAATGATATTTCACCATGTGTCGCATTACCATTCGTTTTGTCACTTGATCGAAATCCCTTCGCTATCATTAGCCATTTCATCACATTTCAAGCTGAAAATATTTTGTTATCGCCAAAACACCGACTGCCAACACTATCGGGTCCCACAAGCCATGTGTTCGCTGCTCAGGAGGTTTTGGGGCATCTAGGAGGGAATCACCAAGATTCCCATGAGCCCTCCCAGAACGAGCTTCTGAAGCTTCCACATGCCCACCACTCATGCTCTTCGCTTGGCTTACGTGGAAGTCATTGGAGCTCCTTCGAGGAATCTCTAGCAGCATCCGTTAGATTCCCTAGGGAACTCCCGAGGCACAAAAAAGTGTCAACGGCCGGACACCCCTTCGCATAAAGTAGCTCAAGGCCCACCTTCTCTTCCTCTACGCACACCACTTAACTCACTACCATGTGTCGAATGCACAAGAAATTTCGCTCAGCCAAAAATTTCCCGACGATACATGCATCAGGATGGCATGAAACGTGACGAACACCATCGAATCAAAGCCTCCACAGTTGTCGATTAGTTTCTTCGCCGCTTGGTCCAACTTCAATCGCTCAACGCATATTGGCATATCAGTGGGACATAAAATTCAACTCGTTGATATGAGATCGCCTCACCACATCGGCCCATTGGTGGAACAACACAAAGACTCCTGCCAATAGCGATCGCTAGCCGATAAGAAATTCTGGCAAGCCAGACCCGTCAGGTCATCATCAAAACACCACCAAGAGTCCCGCCGATCAAACAGAGTCTCGGCGACAAGGAAAAGGTTGAACACATGAAGTACCCCAGACCAGAGTGGTACAAGCCAGCGAGATTGAGGCACATATTTCTAACATCAACCCTCCTATCATTTCACATCTACCACATGTGCCAATGTTGGTCCTGAACACCTTCACCCATCACACATCCACTCCATCATTCCATCCATACACTTTCCAACACCCCATCCACTATCCACTATATCTCCCCCATCAAATCCCTTTAATCCATCCTCTCGCATAATCCATCCATTCTAATAAGGTTGTACCAACATCCAATGGTCATTTTACACATGGGTTCTTATTACCTCATATAGAACTTGATGCTTGATTCCTTCATCCATCCCCTTTATCACATATCTTCCAAATCCACATATCCATATCCCTATCTTTATCCATCTTCATCCACATCCTAGTCCAAAACGTCAGAAAAATCAAAAAAGAGAAAAATCAAAAATAATAAAATAATAATAAAATAGTAAAGAGAAATAATTTGTCCAATGGTGAAAACTTGGAAAAAAAGCACTTGGATAAGTACCATGATTAAAACTTGGTAAACAACCATCATGTGTAAATCCCCCATCCAATTTTCTTCCACAATTGGGGGCAACTTCCATTTATGCCTCCCCTTCCTCCATCTCCTACATCCACCTATCTTCTACATCCTTTCCATCATATCCCATTTACCCCAGTCCCTCCATCTTCCTTGTGATCTTGATAAAGGCAGGGGCACATATATATACATGCTTTGGACACCTCTTGGCATATATTTTCCTCATCCATACACTATCGTATTCCTATCCCCGTCCATCCACCTTCCTAATTCATGCATATTATCTACATCAATCTACCTTCATCATCCATATATCATGCCAACTCCCATATCCCTTCCTTATCCATCTCTTCTATCTATATCCATCTCACTCCCTTATCCACCCATCCTGCTATCTATTATCCCTCTTGCCTTGTCATGCATGAAACATCTACAGTGGGGTATCTTCTTCTTTGTGACATAGTCCTTGGTGACATCATCCATCCATCCATCCATCCAAGTAATCCCTTCCACCTCCCCATCCTTATCTCCCTACCCATTAAAAAAATCTCTTCCACCTTTTTGAATCCTTATCCCTCTATCCACCTATCCTAGCATCTTCCTATCTCCCCATCTTTATCAATTCATCCATTTATCTCTATTTTCCTCCTATCTCATAATCCCTTGTCATTGGTCTCTAGCTATAGACTACTCCCATGCAATCCAATGCCATACATCTCCTTATCATCATTCCTATCTATTCCTCACATCTTCCTAATATCTCATCACTTTTCATTGCTCATCTATCCATTGTCTCATCCTCCCAATTCATCTTCTCATGATCTAGATAACTATCCCATCCATGAGCTTTGCATATCCACATCTTATGCATATCAACCATCCTATCCACATGGCCTATCTTGGATCATCATATCAACTCCATCATTGTATCTCCTTATCATTGTCATCTCATTATCCTTTATCCACAGTCTGTCTTTGGCCTTTTTTCAAACTACATTGCCCTTGCACTTTCATGTAGGCAAGTTCAATCATTTGATCCACCCCCGGGGTTGCTTTTTGTTTGTCCTATCATCTTCCATCGTCTATGTTTGGCCTTGTGTCAAACTATGTTTCCCCTGTGCTTTCACGTAGGCTAGTTCAATCATTTGATCTACCTCTAGGGCATTTTTTCATCCAATATTTATCATCCATCATGGTCTCCATTGTCCTCTTTCCACTTTTATCCATTGCCTTTTGTCGAACTATGAGGGCTATGCGCTTTCACGTAGGCAAGGTTGATCTTTGATCAACCCCCAAGCCCCTAGGTCTTTAGGGTGTGTCAGTTTGGTGTCCCCTACGTCTTTAGGGTGTTTCAGTCTTGTGTCTTGTGTCTCGTGCCTTGTCTTTTTGTGTCCTCAAGTATGTCCTTATCTAGCTAGTTCTTCACAAATGGGATCCATTTGTATCATAAGATTCAATCGGTTTTGGAGTCTCCTACATCATAATCGATCTTTTAGTTTAGTATCCATCATTGGTCTCAACAAGATGTATCCTTCTTAATAGACCTCATCAATCCCGTACATCCTCTTGATCATATGGCAAAGGATGTTTTGAAATTGATTGCAATCTTTTGATACTTTCGGCTCTTGTTTCTCATTTGAGCTCCCTATCATCACTTGTCAAGGCCGCCATGATCTATCATATTATGGTGTATTTTGACTGGTTAACATAGGGGCATATCTTGATCTTTGTTTTTTGTTGTCTCCTTGGTTGTTCCACGTAGTATCCACCAAGACCCCTGAGGTCTTTTGTTACGTTGGGGTATTCTTTTGTACTTGTGGTTATCCCAATACCTGGCCTGACCAAATTCATCGTGACTTTGGGGTGTTGGGATAGCCTCCTTGTTTGTTGTGTTTGTGTATGCATTAGACACTAATCCACCTTGGTTTCACATACCATGGTACCTGGTGTCTTATGCTATAGCAAAAATTAGTGCTCCAAAAATGGCAATTTGCATTAGGATTGCATTTCATTTTCTCTTCCATTCCATTGCATCTTTACGCCCATCATCTTTATTCATTTTAACCATCTCACATCTCTATCCAATCCTAATCCACTCAATCTAGCACAAATTATCTAATCACATCTTTGGTCTTGTTCCCAACCTTGCTACAAGCCTTGACCCAATCATCATCATCATCATCATCATCATTGGGATATATCATTCCCTATCCTTTTGTGTTGTTTTGGGATGTATCTTTCCCTCATCAACAACACTATCATCATCATCGGTAGTAGGATGTATCCTTCCCCATCCTGGTGTTATTTTGGGATGTATTGCCCTCATCAACAACACTCCATCAACCATAATTCCATCCTGACTTGTCGCTTGATTGGGGAAACATCATATTTGTCCTTGAATCCATTTGGGTTTGCCTTTATCTCTTCCTCCTCCCATCTCATATTATATCCATCACTTTGCATCATCCTTCCCATCTACCCTTGCATCATCTCATCCATTTCGAGAGCGCACCTGTGTTCTCTTAAACCCGCATATCCTCTCGAGGGGGCATCCTCAATCCCTAATCTTCATCTTTCCTCCTAGTCACTCCTCAAATGAATGGGGAATCTTCCTTCATCTAACCATCTTCTTTTAGGTGCTATGTTTTAATTTTCTTTGAAATGATGCTACTTCGTAACACCATCTCAAAGAGGGGCAAAATGTAGACATCTAAATTTGACCACTTATATTTGGCCAAATTTACCCTTTTCATCTAAATATCTTTTTTATCCACATTAATTAAGTAATATTAACATTATTTAATTAATATTCATAAAGTCCTCTAAATCCCTAAGGTATTTAATTAAATACCTTACCCCTTTATCCCTTTCTTCCAAAGAATTAAATAAATAACCCACTTATTTAATTCCCTTTATGTCTCATCCACACTTAATCCTAATTCATCTCCTAATCCCATCATTAGAGATGTGACACATCCCTAATCCATGATTAGGATGTGTCACATTCTCCAGCTTTTCCAGGTTGTCTCCTAATCATCATTAGCCACCTAACTCTCTTCTAATCCTTCATTAACTATCTAATCAGTCCTTTAGTCAACCCTTCCCACATCCCAATGGAATTTTTAATTCAATTTTTTTCTCCCAACAACCTTAATAGAATTTTTAATTTCATCCCCATGTCCTCTTCCCCATGTGAATTTAAAATTCACATTTATTCATCCAAGACATCTCTCTTCCCCATGAAGGTTGTTGGGAAATTCTAAATCCCCTCATAGGTCACGTCAATCACATGGGACAAGGACCTCATTTATGAGGACCTTGTCTTATCCCCAAGGTACTCCCCAATCATGTGAATTTAAAATTCACATTTATTCCCCCAACAACCTCTCTCATCCCCATGATGATAAGAGAGAACTTTCTAAAATTCTTCACTTGTAACCATCACCCTCATATGGGGACAAGAACTTTTTTGAGGAATTTTTCCCCTAATCCTAAGGTGCTTGCAAGTACCTCCACCTCACATATCCTCTCTCGACCTCATATGTCCTCTCTACACATCACCTGTCATTTTCACATCTCATCTTCCACATGGCAAGATGTGAGGGCTTGTGAGTCCTCAACTCACCACAACCCTCCATCTTGCCCATGTTGGCTAAATCCTAGCCATTGAATTCTCTAGAGACTCTTCCCTTAAAATGGAAGATTTTGTCTCATTTTCATTATTCACCCTCATTCACACAACACTTGATCATTCAAGCATTCAAGCAACTCAACTTAGCACTTAGCACTCTTAATCACTTGCATCCTCCATTATTGCAGCCTTCAAGATTTCATTGCATCCACCTACAACACCCATCCAAATACCCACTTGCATCATTGTATTCCTCATCTCCTCCATTCCATTTTGCATCTATTTTTTAAGTAATTTTCCATTAAAGGAGCACACAATCAAGCGTCAAAAAGTGCCAACCAAACTCATCAATTCAAGCAAGGTAAAAGGTTTCATTTTCTTATTATTTTGTTTGGATTCATCTTAGGCCAATCTTGAGTGTTTGTTAGTGTTTTCCTTTTTACATTTCATCTTGTTTTAAATCTTAGGATAGGGAAAAAATAATTTCACACAATGTGTTTGTAATTAGATTTGAAGGGGAGAGTCTCCCTTTCCATCAATATCAGTCCAATGGTCTTAAAAATATTCTAACCTTTTCTATCAATCTTCAATCCAAAGGTTGGCCCAAGTTTCTCAAATATCTCTGAGAAAGAACCCTTCAAAAATAGCATAATTGGCCACTTCACAATTTCTATCCCAAATATATATATCCATTCCTAGATAGGTAGCATACATTTTTTCTCATCTATAGGCCTAACTTGTATCATAAATGACCAAATTATTCTACCAATATACAATATAATATGGAAAAGAGCGAACACCACTTGAAGTGAACAACATAACTATCCTTCTTCAACTTAGATAAATTCTTATTTATACCATTTGAAATGAATATGGCATAATCATAAGGCCTGTTGACATCTCTATTTTGGATGTATTTTACTAAAAATAGTAGGTTAATAGGCATCGGTATCTTAGCATTCATGCCCAAAGCTTGACATAGAGCAAAATATGTCTTGACAAAATAATTCTCAAACATGTCATAACTGAATGGCCCCAATTCATCTCCTTTGAACCTGATTCTTTCCTTATTTGGTCCTTTCTTTCTAAAATTTTACAACCATTTAACTCTATATCTATCTCTTAATCTATGATATTCTTTATTCAAAGCCTCTAGATCAATTGGAAATTGAGCATTTTTCTCTAGGTTGAAAACTTCACAAATGTAGTTTTTATCCAACTTGACCAAAGATGCACCCTCATTATTGAAAATATCATTTTTCTTAGGGACACAACATATGCCTACTACTCTAACTAGGTCAACATTTATGAACATGTTTCCAAAACTACAAGCATGTCCAAGCCCAACCTCTAAATATTTTTTATAAGTTTGGCAGCCATACATTTGTTAAAAACATATCTAAAAAGAGTCCACCCATGAACTAGGATCACTTCATCCCTACAGGCTTCATTTTTGTCTATAATTCTTTCTGACAAAATAAATATACCCTAAGCATTGCTTTCCCTTTTAGATGAGCCTGGTAATTGGGAAATGGCATCCTCATCCAAACCCCTTTTGGCTCCCTTAGAAGTTCCAACCATTTTTAATAGGATTAGGGTTTTTAGGTTTTAAAAAAGCTAAGGTTCTAAAAAAAAATTAAAAATTCTACTCATTCAAATAAATTCAACACATCCAAAGCCCCTAGAAAAATTCCTTTATGACAATTAAACCCTAGGAAACCTGAATGATCACTTTTAGAAAGAAAATTCAACGAAAAACGCTAAAATACCTTTCATATACTTGAACAACTCAAATTTTGAAAATTCTTTGCATAGATCTCCTTTACACACTTTTTAAAAAAAAACGATAAATACAATTTTCTTGAGAATTAAACAAAAATTGGTAGATAACAATGCATTTGACTATTATTAGATTTCCATTAACATTGCTATATTTTAAAATATTTTAATCTTCAATATTATGATATGACCCTTCTTTAGTTACCATTTTGGCCCCCATGTGAACAATTGTCATTTTTTCATTTTATAATGGACTTTGGGAATTAGTGACATGAAAATAGCTCACAATATGGCAACACTCGGCTGATGCGGTTCGCACATTAAAGAGTTTGCCACTATTGAAGCCTGCTATGAACCTTGGTAATGCAATCTAATAATATTTTTCCATATAAAAGACATGCGACATAGAAATATATTACAACAAGGATAAACATCAACACACATGTACACATGTCAATATATCGAGGTGTCACGGGCTTAAAAATAAATTTTAATATGATCTCACGATAACGTTTGTGAGTGCAATGCTATCATAATTGAACATGTGGATAACAGTGGGGCCAACCTTTCAAAGGGTGCTTAAGTGATTTTTATAGAGCACATACAATAAATAGATAACTTGAAAGCTACCTTGATACAAAATATATAGGGTTATAACTTAAACAACTGGCAATTAAGCACAATAAATCAAGCAAAAATTAGAACAAAAATTAACTAGGCATGAAATGTTTAGGTTTTTAACCAAAGGAAAAGTAAACTTATCAAAAAAGGGATGAAAAATCCTAATTTTGCAAAAGTACTACCATATACATATACATATACATATACATACATACATACATACAAAAATATATGCATAGATACACACACACACACACATATATACATATGCATACACACACATATGCTCTTTTGATTGAGATTTTTTGGGTAACACTCTACCCATTTTATAGTGGTTATATGTAATGTGAAACCTAAAGATATATTTTATATTATTTAAAAATTCTAGATATTTGTGCAATTGTGTATTTTCCTTGCCTCTTATATTTATTAGTATATTTGTTTTGATAATATTGTGTTCATTCATTATTTATTGTGTTATAGATATTTTTCTCCATGCTTTTCATTTACAAACAAGTAGCCTTGACTAATGTGTCTAATGGATTTTTTTATCTCCTTTGGAGCAATATCTAACCTTGTGTGAGTTAATGATTGTGCAAACATTCATTCCTTGCCTCTCATTTCTACATATGTGTGTCTCATCTCTCTTGACCATCAAGACATATGTATATACCCTTATGACACGGAAAACATTTCTTATCTTGGTGCATCACCATTGTAGATTGCAATTTTATTTTTTCATTATAGATCTCTTTCCTTTTCTTCTATGTGCATAGTGAGATCTTGTTGAAAACATTACAAAGGAATTGACCTTTCCAACCTTGGAGGTTATCCTATGTTTTGGGTCACACCATTCACATGCTTCCCATTATTTTTCTCTCAATGGTGTGCTAGTATTGATTGTACCCAACCATTACAATGGGTGGATACATTATTTGAGAAAAAAAAAACTAGAAGCCTTACTTTAAATTTCAAGATATAATTTTTCTAGAAAACAATGTGTTTGATTGCAGGGGTGTTTGAAGACGCTCATTTTTTTATGTGTATTTTTAAAATTTTGGTCCAAAACCTATAGGATAGTTTTTAGGGGTTGGAAAGGCTCAGATATGGTTGTAAAACAATCCATTGTTAAGGAAGGACTCACAAAGTGGCAAATGAGTCCTAAAATACACCTAAGCGAGTGAACATTCAATTGAGTATAAATATGTAAAACATAAAAAAATGCATAATCTTATATTTTCATGTTATTTTTGGAATTTCTTTGGTGCGCATTCACTTAACATGTTGTAGAGATCATTTTATGTTATGAAATAAACTTTCACAAAAGAAGAATATAATAGGAAATATGTTGCAAATACTTGATATTAATATGCCACTTTGAGGGGACATCCTCCTAATTCACTTTGAGGGGGTTACCTCCAATATTCTTCAATAAGAACTCAATAATCAACATGATGATAATAATTAACATATACCCCCTATATATACCATACTTATGCCTAGGATACCACCTAGGTTGATTCAGATAACCACATATAAGCCCTAAGCTGAACTAAATAACTAAATAACTAAATAACAATATAATAATTATAATATGACTTAATTAAGAGTTAAGGTAGCTACAAGCTGACTAATCATAACACAATACACACTATTGGGTTAGGGGCATAACATTTTAGCTTTAGACTTGGCCCTTTTCCTTTAGTAGATTGCTAAATTTCTTTATCACATTCTAATTCTTCTCATTGAACTAATATCACATGTCAACATTTCAATGATTTATCTAGGGCATCAACTTGAGTATGATGTGGTAGTATCCCACAAGTTTTTTAAAAAATAAACTTTTCTTCCTGCTAGTATCCCACAAGGTTTCTTTCTTCCAACACTTTGTTTTATTTTTGTTCTGTTAGAACCGAAACTGGAATGGAATCAAGTTTGAAACTTGTTTCTGGGATTCCATTCTGATCCCTGTCCCGCTTGTCTTTTGTTGGTCTCTTTGGTCTTTCTTTGCCGGAGTCGGAGCCGAGATGGAACTTTAACTCTAAACTTTGTTTGAGTTTGCGGTTCGGTTTTTGTTCCCGTTTCGCCTTTTGGTTAGTTCATTTGGGCTTAAGGTGGGTTTTGGGTTTGGCCTTTGTGTTGGGTTCCTGGTCGTTTCCTTTTTCCTTTTGTTTTCCTTTGGTGTTTATGTTTGGGACCTAAGGGTTGGTTTCCTCCCTTGGGTTTTCCTTGTTTGCCTTATTTCTTTTGTTCTGTCGAAGGTGGAACCGGGATGGGACTGAACTCTAAACTTTTGCAAAGTTCACGGTTCGGTTCTCGTTCCCATTCCGGCTCCGCTTCCCGCTCTCTTGTTTTCTTCATTGTTTGGTTTGTTTTTGTCCTAAGTTTTGGCTTCCTCCCTTAGGTTTCCTTTGCTTTTCTTTTTCCTTCATTTTGTCAGAGGTGGAACCGAGATGGAACTTAACTCTCAACTTTCACAAAGTTCATGGTTTGGTTTTCGTTCCCGTTCCGGCTCTGCTTCTCGTGTCTTTGTCATTTCATGGTGTTCGGCCTTCGGGTTGGTTTCTTTCCTTTTGGTTTGCTTCGGTCTTCCCTTCTTTCACCGGAACCAGAACTGGGATGGAACTTAACTCTAAACTTTCACAAAGTTCATGGTTCGGTTCCTGTTCCCGTTCCGGCTTCGCTTCTGCCGGGTTGGTTGCATTTTTGTCTCCACTTCCACTTGTTTTGGCTCCACCTCCGCCTATTTTCCTCTCCATTCTTGTTCCTGTTTTGGCTCCGCTTCTACCTGTTTTGGCCTCGCCTCCTCCTGTCTTCCTCTTCATTCTTGTTCCTCTTTTGGCTCCGCTCCTGCCTATTTCTAGTTCTGCCTCCGCCTAGGTTTGTGCTTGGCTTTCTTGCCTTGGGTATTCTAATAGAATGACTTGGATTTTGATGATGTATTGAGCATTAATTATGGTTCTCTATCTGCAGGTTGAATCAAACAGGTTGGCGTTTTCATAAATGAGGGGATGGAGTGTGCATGTTTCGAGGATATGGCAGGATTTGCTAGATTCACCTGGGTACATTTTAAGGCTAAGGACAATTTGGGCTCATGTGTGTGGTTCCATTCTTCTACTTTGGGCTAATGGGGCATTGATGGCGGGCAGGTGGGACTTGATGGGCTCATCCTAGTTTAGCTTGATCTGAGTCATTCTTCTATGGCTCGGATCTGATCGGTGGCTCATTTTCATGCTGGTGTTTTGCGTGCGTTGTTGTTCGTGCGGATAGGGCATTGATGGCGGGCGTGGCTTGAGGTTTTGTACCCTAGATTTGGGCGATCCTAGATTGATTTGAAGGGTAACTTATTGCATTCATTGTTGGGCGGTGAGTTATTGCAGGTTATCGGGGGCGTTTTGGTTGGTGGCTAACCTTCTTGTAACCCTAGCTCTAGTTCACAAGGGCAAGTTTTTCTATAAATGGGCATTCTACCCCTTTTGTAAGGGTTGGTCATTTTTTGTTCTTTGGCCACCTGATGATAGCAAATAGGATTTTTTTTACAGCTTTGAGCATAAATACTTGTTTTAGTTGATGTTGGATTTACATACAGTTTTTATACAATTTTATGTTGAAATGGAACTTCTTGGATGAGATTAATGAACCGTAATCGGTTTGTATTCCATTGAGTTTGTTGAAGCATAAATGTTTCTTATTTGATGAGAATCAATAGAAGGAACCAAATTTCAAAGATTATTTCATTAAATTGTCTATGGATGGAATTGTTACATGTCTGTTGATCTATGATTTTAGCAACGAATGAAGAGTTTTTTCTTTTTCAATCTTAAAAGTATTGTGATGAGTGATTGTGATGATTAAACTAAGCACTATGGATGTATGAAATAGTATGGATTGTTCTATAAATTGCATCATGTTATGATTTTCTTGATTTGTTAAAAGAGCATTTATTATTGGAAGCATATGTCTAGATATTGGAGAATTTTATTCATGTTTTATAGATTTATGCCTTGACCTATCTTTTTCTATTTATTTAAACCCCCATTTTCATTAAGTATAGATTGATGAATCAGTTGTTGTTTGCATTCCTTATCACCAGCAAAGGCCCCTTGAATATTACAGTTGCATGGACTAATTGAGTGATACCAGACAGTTGAGAACCAACTACCAGGACCTTGGGAGTTCGGCTACTATATGTTTTCTTTCTTTTTCAGGAGAAATAGAGTAGAAATATTTTGTTTAACGTTGTGTGTCATTTTCACCATCAACATATTTGGCGCTAGAAGGAGGGGAGTAAGTTGGATCGCATTGGGTCATTCTCACCAAAAAAATATGGGAGGATTCTCAAATCCTTTACTGACCCTGAACCATTGATTGAACTTCAAACCTCGATTAGACATAGACCTCATACTCGTGGAGTTTTCATCTCACCATTGTCACCACCACTTACTCCACTTGGATTTCCGCCAAATCTAGCACCACCCATAGTTCGACCAATATCTCCACCAGTTAAACCAATCCCACCACCACCCATGGATTACTTTTTAAATAACCCCTCTCCACTAGGGACTATTCCTGGTGGAATACATGATCTACCAAAAAATCTAGAAAGGTTTTTCCCCAAGTACATGCATGGAGAATGAAGAAGTGACGAGGAGCATATACAAGCATTCAAGGATTCATGTAACCGTGCTCAAGTGGCTCACCAAGATGTCGTATGCAGGTTGTTTCCTTATTGTTTAGGGGATATGGCATACAATTGTTGCCCCAGGGATCTATTCTAAGCTAGGCAGATTTAGAAAATGCCTTTATTAACCAGTTTCGGGTCTATGTAGACCCAACCATCTTGTACCATCAATTTTCTACCATAAGGAAGGAACCTCATGAACCATTGTCATTATTCAACACTAGATTCCAAAGGATATTCTGAAGGTTACAAGACCCTTACTTAATAGCTGAAAATATTGCCATTCTGGCATATTTGAGAGTTGTTGATCCCCTGATTAGATTATTTTTACAGAGAACCTATTCTCCTAATGAGATAGACTCCTTATCAAAATTTTATCACCTAGCCATTAAATTGGAACAGTAGATAAGTCTGCAATCAGGAATTTTAGGAGGAGCCCTTCCCCCTATGGGTTATCAGATGCCTAATTCACCTTTGTTCAATACGGTCCTAGGGATGTCTTCCTCCCAATATGGACCTATTTCCGAGTTACAAGCCTCACCTACCATTCCCTTTTTTGCTAGTGGCATTCAGGATTCTTCCTAGCAACCTCAAAACTACCAGCAGCAAGGGGGAGGGTAAAATCTTGTTCACTCTCCTGTAGGACAGACTGTGCAAGATGAACGTACTATTCAACTAACCAATGAGGTGGAAACTCTAAAAAAAACTCTATCACAAATTTCCAACGACATGGAACAACTTACACTTAACCCCCCACATAACCAAAATCAAAATTACCAGAATCAGGGAGGTTATAACAACCAGGGTGGTTACTTTAATCAGAACACCAATAGGAACTTCCAGAATCAAAACTCCTCTAACCAAAATCGTCAAAATCAAAATAGAGGATACAATCAGAGGTCCAACAACAACAATAGGCAGTGGAACACTGGACCCAACAATGGGGGAGTTCCCCATAATTATCAGTCTGGTGAAGATAAACCACACACTACTAATGTTGTAGATCTCAATTTCATGACTAATTGGTTTAGACTCCATGATACTGCAACACATTCTGAGGTTAATTGCCTGGAAATGGAAAAAATGGTGAAGATTGCGCAAGCTGATTCCCACCCTCCACAAGGAAATTCCAATCAAGATAGTGGGTCAGTAAGTACTACTATGAATTATGAGACCATTGAGGAACAATATCAATTTCCCATGCAAGGAGATAATGAACCAAAAGAGGATGTGTATGATGCCCAAGCTTTCCAGTCCAAGGGTGGTCACTTCCTGAGAAATCAAAATAAGGGCCCATTCACTATATTTACACCCCCAAACAACATGGTCCCACCTAATCAAAATGCAAATAATAACCCACCACCACCAAAGGGGCATTATGAATCTCATAACAAAGGTAACCCACCTTCCTTTCCTAAATATCAAGTTAGGAATGACTTAGAGTTTGATTTCATTGCAAAACTGTAGAGACAAAAGACATATTTGCCATTCTTTGACATTATGAAGTGGTGCCCGACTCAACGGGAGGTTGTGGTGAAAGCCTTGGAGGAGGCAGGTCATTCAAAAGGAAAAGGTAAAGTGACTCCAGTGAAGGAGACAAATGCGGCCATCTATAAAGGTAAGACCAATACCCCACCTTTTCTTTTGAGTTTATGGATCTTTGGAAAGAATCTGCATAATTGTTTCTTGGACTCTGGAACATTGGGTAATGTTATGCCCTATTAAATTTGTAAGGAGTTAGGATTAAGTCCTGCTCAGACCAATAAAAAAGTGATTCAGTTGGACAAAACTGAGGTTAATGTGGTAGGGGAACTGAAAAGTATGCATGTACAGGCTGGATCAGATCCAAGGATCCAAACTTACATAGACATCCAAATGGTTGATATCCCAAAAACATATGGTATGCTCCTGAGTCGGGAGCTAATGAAGAGTATTGGGGGGGTACTTGTATTTGGATTTCACTCACATGTGGCTGCCCTGGAAGGGGATAGAAACACATATTAGGATTGAGAGTGAACCTAGGCTCAAAAACATGATTACTGAATATGATTCTCCTAATGAAGTAGCATATTTTGAAACTGAAATAGGAGTTTACAAGTGAGAAGAGGTAATGACCCTCTTAGTCCTCAATCCTAATGATACACTACCCCTAGAACAGAGTGACCCAATGATCTCGGTCAACCAACAAGTTCCAATAAGAAAATTGCAAAAAGATAAGCTGATATTAGGAGAAGAGACTGATTTGGGCAATTTGCTGCTTCCTAATTGGTGTAGGATACATTATCAAAACCATTCTGAGTTGACATGTCAACCTTGCCTAGATATCTTAAAACGTATAGGCCAGCCTCAACTAGTTTGTCAAAATCAACCTCAAGTACCCACCAATAAATTTCCATTTGAAGCCAAGGACGCTACCATCCTCACTAGAACCAATCTTTCTAAAGAGGAGGAGCCCTCACAATTTGAGTAGACTCAAGTTCTATGCTCTGAGTTTCAAGAGGAAATTGAGGTGTCTTAGCCTTTCTCCAATACCCCTGCCTTGATACTCTACCAATGCCTAAGGCATTGATAAAAGGTGAATTGGATTACAACTTGATCCAAGAAGTTGTTTAGGAAGTGATTTTTGAATAGGCTTTAGGTGTAGAAGAATCATTGATTGAATCCTGCCCCCAATCACCTTCAACTCTTGATGGCAAACAATAGTCTGAGCCGCCACCTATCCCAAGCAAGTCATCTCTTGTTATTAAAAAAGGGAAAGATATCCCAGCTAAGGATCAATTATGGAGTCTTAAATTTGATGGCTCCAAGTCCAAAGTAGGAAGTGGAGCAGGAATTGAACTAACCAACCCAAAAATGAAGACTTACTTTACATCTTACAAGTTGCAGTTTGGCTGCACAAACAATGTGGCTAAGTATGAAGCACTCACTCGTGGACTTATGTTTTCCCATCAAAAGAAGGTCACTGCTCTCATGGTAATGGGGGATTCTGAGGTAATTTTGAAGCATGTACGCAACCAGTATACTTGTCATAATAAAATATTGGTTGCATACAAAAATAGAATTTGGAACTTAATTGAAGACTTTGATGCTTTTGGGATCACTTTGATCCCTAGAGAAGCTAATCAAATTGTAGATGCCCTTGTCGTTGTTGATAGCACCTTGGAGCCTATGCAAGACTTCAAGCTAAATATATTTTCAATTGAGTTAGTCTCAATTCCAACTATCTTGGATAATGTCTAGAACTTTTAGGTATTCGATGATGACCAGCATATATTGGCCTTTTTGGTAAGTTCATATGTCTTCGAAGGACAAATAATAGATGAATCTGAAAGAGATCACAGAGATTGGGATCCTAAGAATGGTGATGTAGAAGGGATATTGGGGTTGAGAAGCAATAGTATTCCAAAGGGGATGGTAGCTTTGGAGAGAATATTTGATTCTGACCCACGGGCTCGTCAAAGGGTACCCATAGAGAGTGATGGAGGGAAATATGAATCTATCAATCTGACTCACTCGGGCCCTGAAAGGAGTGTCCTCATAGGGAAAACTTGTCCTGAATAAATCAAATAGAAGATAGTCAAAGGTTTGGAGCAAAACATTGCAGCCATCGCTTGGGGGTATGATGAGTTAAAGACCTTTGACACTTCGGTGATCACACATGCCATACCTCTTAAACCAGAAGCCAAGCCCTTTCATCAAAAACAACACCCATTCAACGCTTTGATTGAGCCCCTGATCCAGAAGGAGGTGCAAAAGCTCCTATCTGCAAGAATAATCTTCCCAGTCAAACATTCTACGTGGGTGGCAAATTTAGTTCCTATGCACAAAAAGAATGGTGAAATCAGATTATGTGTTGATTTTAGGAATTTAAATAAGGCCTCCAAGAAGGATAATTACCCATTGCCTTCTCTTGATGAGATACTAAAAATAGTAAATGGGTCTCAGATGATGTCATTTTTGGATGGCTATTCTGGGTATAATCAGGTCCTCGTCAGTCATGAGGATAGAATGAAAATTGCCTTCACCACCAAGTGGGGCACATTTTCCTACCGGAGGATGCCATTCGGCCTTATCAATGTTGGAGCAACCCTTTAATGTGCAATGGATGTAGCATTCAAGGATCTAATAGGTAATTGTATCATTATTTATGTGGATGACTTAACTATTTTCTCAAAGAACTTGGAAGACCATGTTGTAGATTTGGAAAAGGTTCTCAAAAGGTGCATAAGCTATGGTGTCTCCCTCAATCCAAAAAAGTGTGTGTTTGGAGTGTCTGAAGGGAAACTCTTAGGCCACATTACATTAGAAGAAGCGATATCCATAGATCCTGATAGAGTGCAGGCTATATTGAAACTGACAAGGCTAAAAAAGTAAGAAAGAAATGAGGTCCTTCTTTGGAACGATTAATTTTGTCAAAAAGTTTATAACAAGGTTTGCAGAAATTGTTACACCCCTTAATGAGATGATGAAGAAAGAGGCAAAAATGGAATGGAGAAATGAGGCCAAATCTTCTTTCTCGCAAATCAAACAGTCAATATCTAAGGCACCTATTTTAACTAGCCCATATTATCTAAAGCCTTTTTATATCTATTCTTTTGTGTCTGATCATTCATATGCAGTTGTTTTAACACAACGATGAGGTTAGGGAGAGGAAAGACCTATCACCTTCATGAGATCTCCATTTCAGAATGCAAAAGTTAGGTACCTGCACCTAGAGAAACAAGCCTTTGCATTAGTTTGAGCTGTAAATAAATTTAGGCATTACATTCTTCAAAGTTAGGTAATGGCCATAGTTCCTTATCTAGCTGTGAAATCTCTCTTGATGCAAAGCGAATTGGGAGAGCAAAGAGTAAAGTGGATGGTTATTCTATAAGAGTTTGACTTAGAGATTCATCCAATGAAGCTTGTCTGAGGGCATGATGTGGAGGAAATGAAATCACTTGCAACTTCCTGCAGCATCCACACATTCTCACCAAATAAGACTATTAAGGACAACTATTGTTATCTTCATAAGTTGCATATCATACGGGCCTCACCAAATGCATGACCACCATCCTTCTCTCTATTTAATGTTGAGTCAGCCACTCTGCTCCACACAAAGGTTGAGCTCACCCATGATATGGTTCGTGGGTTGCTCCAAGAAAGGATGAAAACCTTTTGGGACTGTTATCATGAACGAGACTGTCACAAAGAACCCAAACCACAAGTAACACTGGTTATTTTAACACAGTCCACCAACAACGAATTACTTCGAACGAAACGACATTCACAATTACAAACCAACATACCAAGAAAGATAGAGAGTAAGCTAACTCGACAGGAAACATAAACTTCACTTAAACATAAGCATATATTAACTCTGCATTAACGTTTGTACATTAAATGGCTCTCTGGCCTCCGATTTCCACTCTCTTTTGTTACTCACTTCTTTATTTTCCTGTATCTCCACTCTATTCCCTCCCTATCTCTCATATTCAATTACACATGTTCTCTCTTAAAAGAGATTCTAAGGTAGTTAACTAAGTCGTTCCCTACCCGATATGCCCATTCGGTTACAACTGTTTTTCAATATTTTGTATAAATCTATCATTGTAAATTTATATTCTTAACCATTTAACATGGTCCCCCCCGAAATGCTACATGCCTAATTTATTATTATTTAAGCATTGGGGTGCTCTACACCATACAACCAGCCAACAAAAACATGTTTCCAGTCTCTGGAAATGCACCTGCAACACAAACCGGCTGCAACTCTCCTGGCTTCAGCGTCACTCTGCAATCTGCAATCGTCAGGAACTAGAATGGTGACAGACTCCCATGAGGGGAGTTCTCCTCAGGTTGCGACTTCCTATCAGTGGAGTATCTTCAGGCTGCTGCTCTTAGTGCTGCTCAGCTCCATCCCTCTCAAGGCTACATCGACCTACCAAAACCAATACCATTCATCTTACCCAATAAGTAGACTCTAGTGATTCACCTACCACCCTCTCTTAGTGGTTGATTTGGGCACCCTACTCCAAGCGTGTCTCTATTGGAGAATGGTCAAGACAGACCTCTCTTATCTGCCCACAAACTCTTTCAGGAACTTCTTTCCTGCTTGTAGCTAGATGGTCCAAGCACACCTGCAACCCAAATATTTCAAATAACACAACAATGGTCACCAAAAGAATTTCCAGTTCTTTACATTTTCTCGTCATCGTTCTTTTTCTTCAATTTTCTTCTGCCTATGCAGTGACATAAAACTCTCAATCATCACCAGACCTTTCACTCACTCTGATACCATTCTAATGTGGAGGAAATGAAATCACTTGCAACTTCTTGCAACATCGACACATTCTCACCAAATAAGACTATTAAGGACAACTATTGTTATCTTCATAAGCTGCATATCATACGGGCCTCGCCAAATGCATGTCCACCATCCTTCTCTTTGTTCAACGCCGATCTAGCCACTCTGCTCCACACAAAGTTCGAGCTCACCCATGATATGGTTCGCGGGTTGCTCGAGGAAATGATGAAAACCTTTTGGGACTGTTATCACGAACGGGACTATCACAAAGAACCCGACCCACAAGTAACACTGGTTATTTTAACACAGTCCACCAACAACAAACTCCTTCGAACCAAACGACATTCACAATTGCAAACCAACATACCGAGAAAGATAAAGAGTAAGCTAACCCAACACGAAACAGAAACTTCACTTAAACATAAGCATATATTAACTCTGCATTAACGTTTGTACATCGGCTAGAGAGCCCGATTTCCACTCTCTTTTGTTACTCACTTCTCTATTTTCTTGTATCTCCACTCTATTCCCTCACTATCTCTCATATTTGGTTACACATGTTCTCTCTTAAAAGAGATTCTAAGGTAGTTAACTAAGTCGTTCCCTACCCGATATGCCCATTCGGTTACAATTGTTTTTAAATATTTTGTATGAATCTATCATTGCAAATTTACATTCTTAACCATTTAACATGGTCCCCACCGAAATGCTACATGCCTAAGTTATTATAATTTAAGGGTTGGGGTGCTCTGCACCAGGGCAAGGTTTATCAAAGGCAATGGCAGATGTAGACAAGAATATTACATGCCAAAAGTACACTATCCAATCATTTACTAAGGATCCCTGGTACACATACTTGATCTTCTTTCTCCTCAACAATAGATGTCCAAAAGGAATGAATGCTACTCAGAGGAGAGAATTGAGGATGAAGAGTGCTCATTACATGCTTAAAGGGGGATCTATCTATACAAGGAACTTTCAAGGAATTTACCTACGCTGTTTGGATCAACAAGAGGCTAAGCACGTCATTCCTGAGTTTTATGGAAGACATGGTACAGGACATGGATCCGTGAATGCTTTGGATCATCAAATTCTTAGATCAGGCTATTATTGGCCTTATGTATTTTAGGATGCACACCAACATGTCAGGACGTGTCATGTATGCCAGACCTCTGCACCTAGGGAATGAAATCCAGCAATGCCTTTGCAACCAGTGTATGAGGTAAGACTGTTTGCTCAATGGGCACTAGACTTTGTAGGTGTTATTAATCCAAACTCTTTTGCGGGTCATAAATTTATCCTGAATGTAACTGACTACTACACATGTTGGACTAAGGCTCAGCTCTACAAAAACAACACCACAGAGGTGGTTAACAAGTTCCTAACTGAGAACATCACTGCGAGGTTTGGAGTACCATTCACCTTGGTATGTGATAATGGCCCTGCTTTTTCTTCAGCTGAATTTATTCAATGGGCTTACAAACATAAAATCATTTTGAAATATTCATCTAATTACTACCCTTAGGGAAATGGAGTGGCTAAGTCCACTAATAAATATATGTTGGAAGTAATAAGAAAATTGTTAGAAAATAATCCTAGGGACTGGCATACCCAGTTGAGATTTGACCTATGGGCAGATCGAACTCGAATCAAAGTTGCCTTAGGAAATTCACCATTTAAGTTAGTCTATGGCCAAGAACCAATCTTCCCAATCCATTTGCAAATACCTATCCTTAAGTTTATGTAGGAATTTTATACAAGGGATGATAGGATTGAGGTCAGACTAACCAATTTTCTCAACATGGAAGAACAGAGAGATGCTGCTTTGTAGCAATTCTCTAAGCATCAGGTAGTTTTCAAATGCTAGTTTGATAAAAGGGCCAAGGTAAAGGCCTTTAGGATATCAGATCTTGTGTTATTATGGGATAAAACTAAAGAGAAGAAGGGAGATCACCAGAAATTTGATAGACTCTAGTTGGGTCCATATCAAGTGGCTGAGATACTAGGTGGGAATGCTTTTCGTTTGAACACCTTAACAAGAGAACCTATTCCATTGCCAGTTAATGGTCAATTTATCAAGCATTAATTTGGTCCATGAAAGGTCTAATTTTTTGAATGACTGTATTATATTGTATCATATGTAATTAGGTTTTGGTTTTCCTTTTTTTGTCTTCGTTTATGTTTTTGTTTGTTCTTTTGTTTGTCTTTATTTCTTTTTGTTTTATCTTATTTCGTTGTGGATCTTCATTTTTGTCCATTCCAAGAATCGAGGGTTGTTATGCAAAGTATGATATGGGCGCAAAGAGAGAAATTGGTATTTTCAAGGAGCTTTTTTTGAAGGATTTCATTTTAAAACTCATGTCTTATGATCATTTTAATGTCGGATGAAAATTTATTAAAGAAAAGGTGCATTGTGAATGTCTCATGAATTATGTTTGAAGTCTGTCACAAAATAGATAAAAATCTACCCAAGTAAATACCTATTTATTTTAGAGTGGTTGTATCTCTGGTTCAAGTGAAAAATTTGATTCCAAGGCTGTCATGAAATCCATTGTAATTCTCAACCCACATTTTAGATCAATTGCATCTAAGTATTGAGAAAAGTTCATAAAAAATTCCCACAAGTAAAGCCTAAGAACAAAAAAAAGAGAGAAAGAAAAGAAAAGGGCAATCTCGATATCATGTGGGTGAATCAAGTATCTCTATCGGGGCTATGGACATTTGTCTAAAAGTAAAGCAATGCTTTGAGAGAACTAGAGGTATCTCCATCGGGGCTATGGATGCATGTCTGGTAGCAGAGCAATGCCCAGGATTTCATTGCATGACAGTTGAAGGACTCAACCCATGTAGCTTGAATCTTAGGTATAGTTGTTCAGGACTGGAGAAAGTGTCTATGAATAAGGATGCACCATATACACACACACTTAGATTCAGAATATTTCATGAGCACATACATCTGAGATTCCAGGTCAACCTTGTTCTACATATCTGATCTTATTCAAGTTAGCATGCTTCATTAGCCAAGTAGTTTTTGGGTGATTGAATTCCTTGATGTCTTGAAAATGGATAAACCATTTTCCCAGTTGAGTTTCCATTTTTTATGCCTTGCATAACCACCCCATCTTTTGCCTTGGTCAAAATGGGTCCCCCTTTTTTTTTTCCTTGTTTGTTTTTCAAGTTTGGAAGGTTTTCTTTCTTCCAACACTTTGTTTTCTTTTTGTTCTGTCAGAACTGGAACTGGAACGGAATCAAGTTTGAAACTTGTTTTCGGGATCCCATTCTGATCCCGGTACTGCTTGTCTTTTGTTGGTCTCTTTGGTATGTCGGAGTCGGAGTCGGAGCCGGGATGGAACTTAACTTTGAACTTTGTTTGATTTTGCGGTTTAGTTTCTATTCTCGTTCCACCTCCACCTCTGCCTTTTGGTTAGTTCATTTGGGCTTAAGGTGGGTTTTGGGTTTGGCCTTTGTGTTGGGTTCCTAGTTGTTTCCTTTTGCCTTCTATTTTCCTTTGGTGTTTTTGTTTGGGACCTAATGGTTGGTTTCCTCTCGTGGGTTTTCCTTGTTTGCCTCATTTCTTTTATTCTTCCGGAGGTGGAATTGGGATGGGACCGAACTCTGAAATTTTTCAAAGTTCACGGTTCGATTCCCGTTCCCGTTCTGGCTCCAACTTCGCTTCTCGTTCTCTTGTTTTCTTCATCATTTGGTTTGTTTTTGTCCTAAGGGTTGGGTTCCTCCCTTAGGTTTCATTTGCTTTTCTTTTTCCTTCATTTTTTCAGAGGCAGAACCGGGATGGAACTTAACTCTGAACTTTCACAAAGTTCATGGTTCAATTTTCGTTCCCATTCTGGCTCCGCTTCTCGTGTCTTTCTCATTTCACGACGTTCGGCCTTCGAGTTGGTTTCTTTCCTTTTGGTCTGCTTCGTTCTTCCCTTCTTTTTATGAAACTGAAATCGGGATGGAACTTAACTCTGAACTTTGACAAAGTTCATGGTTCAGTTCCCGTTCCCATTCTGGCTCCACTTTCTCCTGTTTTGGCTCCACCTCCACCTGTTTTACTCTTTGTTCCTGTTCCTGTTTTGGCTCCACTTCCACCTGTTTTGGCCCTGCCTCTTCCTATCTTCCTCTTTGTTCCTATTGCTATTTTGGCTCCGCTCCTGCCTGTTTCTAGTTCCACCTCCGCCTAGTTTTGTGCTTGTCTTTCTTTCCTTGGGTATTCTAATAGACTGACTTGGATTTTGATGATGTATTGAGCATTAATTATGGCTCTTTGTCTGCAGGTTGAATCGAGTAGGTTGGTGTTGTCATAAATGAGGGGATGGAGTGTGCATGTTTCAAGGATATGGCAAGATTGGTAGGATTCACCTAGGTACATTTTGTGGTTGAGGATAAGTTGGGCTTGTGTGTGTGGTTTCATTCTTCTGCTTTGGGTCGATCAGGCATTAATGGTGGGCAGGCAGGACGTGATCTACTCATCCTAGTTTGGATCGATTTGAGTCATTTGTTTGTGGCTTGGATCTGATCAATGGCTCATTTTCATGTTGGTGTTTTGCATGCGTTGTTGTTCGCGCGGATGGGGCATTGATGGTAGGCATGGCTCGAGGTGTTGTACCCTAGCTTTGGGCGATCCCAGATCGATCTGAAGGGGCAGTTTTTGCATTCATTGTTGGGTGGTGAGTTATTGTAGGCTGTCGAGGGCATTTTGGTTGGTGGTCGACCTTCTTGTAACCCTAGCTCTAGTTCACACAGGCAGTTTTTTCTATAAATGGGCATTCTTCCCCTTTTGTAAGGGTTGGTCATTTTTTGTTCTTTGGCCACCTAATGATAGAAGATAGGATTTGTTTCACAACTTTGAGTAGAGATACTTGTTTTAGTTGATGTTGGATTTAGATACAGTTTTTATACAGTTTAATGTTGAAATGGAACTTCTTGGATGAGGTTAATGAACCATAATCAATTTGTATGCCAGTGAGTTTGTTGAAGAATAAATGTTTCTTATTTGATGAGAATCAATAGAAGATACCAGGTTTTAAAGATTATTTCATTAAATTGTCTATGGATGGAATTGTTACATGTTTGTTGATCTATGATTTTAGCAACGAATGAAGAGTTTGTTCTTTTTATATCTTAAAAGTATTGTGATGAGTGATTGTGATTGTTAAACTAAGCACTGTGGATGTATGCAATAGTACAGATTGTTCTGTAAATTGCATCATGTTATGGTTTTCTTGATCTGTTAAAAGAGAATTCGTTGTTGGAAGCATATGTCTAGATATTGGAGAATTTTATTTATGTTTTACTAATCTATGCCTTGACCTATCTTTTTATGTTTATTTAAACCCCCATTTTCATTAAGTATAGATTGATGAATCCGTTGTTGCTTGCATTCCTTATCACCAACAAAGGCCCCTTGAATATTACAGTTGCATGGACCAATTGAGTGACACCAGATAGTTGAGAACCAACTACCAAGACCTTGGGAGTTAGGCTACTATATGTTTTCTTTCTTTTTCAGGAGAAATAGAGTAGAAATATTTTTTTCAACGTTGTTTGTGTCATTTTCACCATCAACACTTACCACCTAGCTACCTATTGTAATGCCCATTTATCCAAAAATTGCCTCTTAAATCTAAATCTAACCCTTTATCTTCCATTTAACCCTTTTGAAGACTTATATTTGATCTTGCTTTATCCCCATTAAAAACAATAAAAATAAATACATATTCAGTTCTCTTGCTATCTTCTCTCTTGGTTGCACACTCCATTATTGAGTCTTGCTTTAAAAAAAACATTGTTGCATCATATTGACATCTCTATCCTCTAATGTTTTATTCATTACTTGGAAAGAAATGGTGCTAAGCAAATTTATATTCTTGTTTTGATAGTGGCACAAGATTTATTTATATATAATTTCTCTCCATTCTCTTTGAAAAATCTCTTGGTCATAACCACCATCTTTTACCCCACATAATTTATACTAGTTTATCGATCCTTATAAATATAGGATTTTGCATTCATAGTTTTATTTCAATTTGTTTTTCTTAGTCCTGGAGGAACTTAGGCTAATCACACACATATTTTTCTATTTAATTTATGACTAATTAGGGAGGTTGAAAGACCAAACCATGATTTTGATCATTCTTGGCAAGCTCCCATCCACTCCCAACCATTTTTCTTGTTCTAGCTACAAGTATTTGGAAGTCTACAACTACGCATAGTTTTCTTTCTTTCAGTTTATTTCCCTTGTCCTTTCTATTTATCATTTTAAATTACACAGATTTATTTAATTTTTTATCAATTATACGTAGCTTGATATCTCCTAGTTTATAATTTTGTTATCCTTTGTAGGGAAAAACTATGGACTACAAATGGGGTAAACTTCTATCTCTTATAAACTTGTTGAAGAGTTCTACAAATCCAATCGGTATGAATTTTCCTTAGTTTATTCCTGTGTGTGTTGATTCGGGGAACATAAACTGATGAAAGGTATCAAGGTTGTTTGCCTAAGGGTCGAAGATAATAAGTTGAGAAAATATGAAATGCACTTCATGAGAAATAAGTACTCAATTTTCACACTTACTGTAAATCGTTCTAACTTTCTTCTCTAAACATCTCATGATCTAAACAAGAATACTCCTTAGATAAAATAACATAATCACATTCAAATTAAATGCAAAACACTGATCAAATACTCTTAATTAATTAGATGACAAGAATTTGCAGTGCGATAAGAGGTTCACAAGTGTATAGGAGTGAATTTTCACCCCTTACGCAAATTCCCCTTTCACACATCCTCACCTTAGAAAATCAAATCTGAAAGTGAAATTCCACATCACTCAACGGCCTTCCTTCCACTTGGCATCTGTCTATTGTGTCAATGGGATAATATTTGTCGAGGACACGTGTGCGACGCACATATGTTTGTGTGGTGCGCTACCGTCCTTGATGGATTCTTGCATCTAAAGTTGGCAGATGTGTTACACTTTTGATTGGGACAATTTGTAACATCCCTCTTTGACCAATCAAACCTGAAAATGGAAAATTCTTCCCACTTCTTCCTTCAAATTCATTCATTCTCATTCCATTTTGGGCTCTTCATGATCTCTTCAAGATCTCTTAGCAATATCTTCACATTTTCTAGCAGTCTCAAATCACTTCGAACATTTCAACACTCTATTTCAGCAGCATCACTCCATCAACTCCACATAGAAAGTGTGAAGCAAGCCATAGCAGCATGGGCTTGGAGTCTTGTGAAACCTCCTTTCATCACAGTTGAGGCTATGGTGACCTTGCCAAGTCCACTTTCTCCACCATTGGCTAGTGAGCTTTTGGTTGGAGGTGGTAACGTTTCATTCCTCTCCTTTGTGATTTAGTTGAGTAGCACTTTACTATTTTGTAGTGTTTATTGTAGCTTCTACTTCATTGCTATATGGTTGTCCATGGAGGTGGGAACACCAAAATGGGGGTCTGACTGAGGCAGACCCCTATATAGTCCCAAACATTTTTCCCTCTTTCTTATGTATACGTGAACATGCATTTGGAGCTACTAGCGAATTGGTGCATTGGTGAGATCATTTTCGTTACTTTAGCCAACATCTATCTACTTTATCAGCTTCGTTTGTACTTTTCATACTTTATTGTTCTATTTTTTTCATTTGAGAATAACTTGCTAGGTTGTTTGTTTATTTTATGGTAGTTTATATTTTACTTTTTCTCCTCTAGTCATACAGATGCCAACATGCTTGAGAGATGCCAATGCATCACGTTGTCGTCCCAGAACTATGTTGTTGTCCTCAGAAAAAGAGTTGTCTGAGGTATAATATTGACTCTCAAAACCAACTCGCCAAGCCTAAATTGGGATTTTAGGTCTAAAGGGTGATAAAAGTATTTTATAGTCCTCATCATTCTTGACCTCTATCTGAAATACCCCTTTAGAGTGAGGTAAGTTAGGGCAACCTTCCACTCTCAACTCTCCATGACCTGGAGCCTTGACATGGGTGGTCCCCCTCTCTTACATTTTTGGTGAACCGAACATGAACCATTTTGGTTATGTTTAGCAATACTGAAAGCTCCTTTCCTCATGTTCTAGGAGCATTGTGGGTGTGAGCATTGCAGGACTTTTCGCCTTGCAACCCAACTTGTGACTCCTAGTAGGCGTGGTGGGAAGATTCCATAAGTGTTGTGCAATGAAACCTTAAGTGGGTCACTGTTCTATTGTACAACCTTTGGGGGCTTGGTGAGAATATCATTTAGTGTGCGTGATGGCCTCTTTTCTACACCAACCTATCCCCTTTGAGCAACAAGTGAGTGGTGGTCCAGGTATAACCTTCACCTCGCAGGACCTATCAATAGGCTTCAATAAAGAACCATCTCCTCTTTATATCCTTGTGTGGATCAATGGGACCATTGTAGTGAGTGTTCTTATTGACCTGACATCTCAGGTGAATATCATAACTGAGAAGATTATGTTAATTAACTTCTTGCACAAAGATGGGTACAATGCACCTTTGAGCACCATCTGAATGCATAACGGACTTTTCGTACCTCCCCTAGGTAGTATCGTTTTATCAGTCTTTGTCGAACCTAAGTCTATAAACCTTCTATTTGATATAGTCTCAGGATATGAACTCTTTAGAGTGAAGCTAGGTATCCCCTGGCTAGTAGCTATGAACGCAATTCCCTTGGTTGTGCATAAATTTTTGAAGTTCATTCATGGGGGGTCAGTGCATGTGATTCATGACACCGGTTATAAACCACCAATCGCACAAGATAGCTACTCCTTAGATCACTTTTGTCCTGCACTCATTGGTCCTCTTCCGCTTAGGAAGGATCTCTTGTACCGAACAAATCAAAAGTATAAGAAAGGGTGCTTGACACCTAAAGTGAGGAACCCTCCATCACCCTATGCAATTTCACATAGGGCTTTCTTAAAATTTGGCATGATGCCACCAAGGCCCAAAGAAGAGAAGAACAAAACCCCTCTTAGGGTCCCTCTTCTTCCTCTTTCATTGTTCAGCCTAACGCTTCCTCTCACCCTATTGCAACGCCATCAAATTATGTTTCACGCTTGCAAGAGAATCCTATGGTGCCTGCTTGGTGAAAGCCTAAGCATCGCGCATTTGAGCTTCATGTTCTACCTACAGAGCCTAGGCCCATTCAATATGGTAGAAGGAAGGGTCCCCGTGGGTAATCCTCTATGTCCCGACCTTCATGGCCTCTTCTCACTCCTACTCCAAAAGTAGTAAATAGGAAGAGGCCCACTACCAAGGCACTAGAGCCAACTCCCCCCATTGTTTCTCAACCCACTCCTCCTACTCCCATTCAAGAACTTGTCCCTCTGCTAGAAATGACTATTGTGGACACTCCTATAGTTGAGCAAGAGTCTTCCATTCCTTCGCAACTCTCGGCCTCTAACTCGAAGAGTCATAGGAACCGCCTTGCATGTGAACACAAGTGTCAATGAAAGGCTCTTGCGGCTAAGCAGGTTGCTTCAAAGAGAAACGATGAGGAGTTGACCACCCCTATATCAGGGCCTCTTGCTACGTCCTCCTCTCTCTCCTTCCCTCTACTTTCGTTCAACTAAGCTTTGTATCACTTCCATCTTCCGTTGTGAGTATGAATGCGCTTGACCCCAAAAAGGTGTAGGTGTTCATCACTCCTTCAATTGAGCCACCCTTTTTGATGTCCATTCTGGACATCCCACCTTTCCCAAAACCCATAGATATGTCGAATACCTCGATGGTGTATGTTGTGATTTTTTCCATCTCTTATTTTGTGCCTCTCACCTTGTCTGTGGGGAGTTCCCATCCCCTGACAAAGCCGAGGGTATAATTTGGTCCTTCCAACAATGGAGGACATAAGAGGAGCCCACCTTCTTCAAAAGGTGGTCCTGCGCTAGCTTTTTTTGTCCTAGTGACAAAGCCAGCTCCAACTTCCCTTGAATTTGTCACCGCTCTCGAATCACTTGATGGGCCCAATAATGAACCTCGAGTGTAGTCCTCTCTATCTATTGAGGTATGACATGGCACTCCAATAAACTACATGTTCAACTCATTAGATGAATATTCGGCCTTGTCAGTGATCTTCGCAAAGTCGTTGAACATAGCTCCACAAGAGCCCAACGGAGAAGACCTAATGGGGCCTTCTTCCTAAGCCCTTGTCACGGGAAGTTCAGAAGCTCTCCCCTTAATATTCCACTACTGCAGGCTCATCCCCCTTCCCCTTATGATGATATAGACTGGGAAGCGAACAACCTCTTAGTCGATGAGTGTTAGCAGAGGCCTCTTCTTTATCTTTAGGTTAGATGTGTGTGTTGTAATGTGTTCCTCCATGATTGTGCTATGTGTTCTTGGATGACCCTTGTCACCCTTGTTGGTGCTTGAATATAGGAGTGTTTTTTGTGTCATGAACCTTCTTCTATTTGTGTCATCATTCTTCCATGTTTGTGTTTGATTTTTGAAAAATTGGGGATGATGCAAAGTGTTGGGAGTATTTAGGCTTCCCTTCCATGTTGACCCAAATTTTTATTTTTACTTTGTTTTCCATGCATTCTTCCTGATCTTGTTGGGGATTGATGATCTTTTGCCTTGCACCGCGGTTACCTATTATTCATATGAGCATGAGTAGATCTGACCCTATGAAACCAGATCCCCCTGTGTCCTTTGTTTATGATTATTTATCTTTTGATCTTTACTTATCTTTTTCTCTTATTTTCTTGAGTTGTCCCTCTCATGTGTGGCAATGTCATTTCTATGATACTCCGATTTTCAAAAAATGCATTTGTTGCCTCATTTCCAACGAATATTTTTGCGAGAATCTTTGCAAATATTTTCAAGAATCACATTCTCGACTTGGACCCCTAACGGAACATGTTTCTTTCATCATGGGTTCGTAAAGAAAGAACTTGAGAAATTTCCTCCAAAGTGGAAGTGAATTTGACCTTCCCCTTGTGAGGGGGCATTTTCTTCCTTTTTGAACCCCCAAAAATGATGCACTTTAGGGAAAGAGGATTCCCCAATAGGCTCCTAGGGTTTTTCACCTAGAAGCTTGGTTGGAAGAATGGACTCTCTTTCACATTGAGGTATTTTTGGTTTTCATTCAAAGGAGGGTTAGGGGCTTAAGGTGTTGTGTGTGGGATGCCCTAAATTTTGGAAACTAATGAAATAAACTAACTATTGGATTCTAACTATTGGAATGTAAAAGATGTTGGAAAACACATAGATATATGCAAATAACCTAGGAAACATTAAAAAAATAGCTACATAAGTGAACATAGATAAATATGTGCACTTGGAGGTTGAAAGGGGATGGAATGAAAGTCTGGAATCCTAGAAAATTTGATGTAGAAGTTGAGAAAGACACTTACACCATTCTGGGTGACCTAGTTCTTTTTCTGTGAAAATATATCAGAACCTGTTTTTGCCAAAAGGGTACTCATATCTACAGAAAACCCTAAAATTCATGTATGGTAGTACTAGGTTGCCACTAATGGTGACCTAGTCCCTTTTAGCCTTTCATGAAGTATGAAAGTGGGATCTGGAGGTCTCGGTCTGCACTTTCTGCTTCTTGAGGTACCTGGATCTAAAAATACAAAATCTAGTATGTAGGAGGCTTTTAATGGATGTTTGCCATAGTTGTCAAAGATATGCCCTAATAAATACTTCAATCCACTCTTCAATGATTTCCAAGCTTCCAAGATACCTAAATCTACAAACACACAAAGAGAGAAAAGGAAATGTTGATTGTTAGAGTATAGGCGTTTGCCTTGGTCAAACCCCTTTGTAGATAATTCAATCAAATGAAGAGACAAGATAGCAAAGTATGAAACATAGAATGATGGATTTAATACCTTTCCATGATGAATGATCTTGTTTTGTTGTATCAATCAACCCTCGAATGCCTTGAAGAGATGTTTTGAGAAGAGTGGTGGATGGGAGGTCAGTGAATGAACTAGTTAGGGTTTAAAATGAATGGAATTATGTCAAAATGAGGGGAAAAACCCTTATTCATAGAATTTATGCCCTAAGTTTCTTGAAATAACACCATACAGATTGACCTTAGGGTTTTAGAGACAAAATCCCGAAAGAATTTTAAGTTAAATTTGAATTTTATGTCACATGGGACTAGGTCGCCCAAGGTGGCAACCTAGTCCACCTAGGCAAGTTTCATTGTTTTTTGGTGATTAAAACATGATTATTTATGTTTTTCAAGATTGTCTCATGAAAACACACTAAGATGGGACTTATATGTGTTTTAAGGGGTCATTATAGCATAAGAAAGGGTTAATTTAGTGATGAAAAGCCTAGGAAAGTGTGAAAAAAAATTACAACACCTTGGTACAAGGCTTGGAAAAGCATAAAAGGAAGTTGAAAGAGGTCCAAAATCCATAGGAAATGGTCCAAATGAGTGAAGTGAACATCTTTTGAAAGGATTCCTTGATGATGAGTTGATTTGAGAAAAAATGTCTCATTTACACTTTCAAACAATGTGTCCCTTGAGTGAACCCCTTTTCACATCCGGTTCCCGAGGGACCCCTTTGAAATCTTTCCAATTTGTTGTTGGTCTGTGTGACTGTCCGCTTGAATACCCAGATGGCCGGTATATTTTCAGACATGCTTTATCTACGGGTAAACATATTGCTTTGTAGGTGCACCTTTAAAGCCACTTTCCAATTTGACTCTATGGAGTCCCCTCCTTTAGGTTTCCTCCTTGGGAGAGATCTTGGGGGATACCTCCTTGTAGTTCTACGAGCCTGTAAGGCGCTTTCATCTAGGTTTCCTTCATTTGAGAGATCTTGGGGAATACCTTCTTGCAGGTCTGTGGCCTGTAAGGCACATACTTCACGGGGCTTCCTTCATGTGAGAGATCTTGGGCACTGCCTCCTTGCAGGTTTGTGGGCCTTTGGGACACTTTCATCCTATGGGAGTTGTCCATCGTTGGTCTGAGGGCCTTTGGTGTACTTTGTGCAGCTTCATAGTTTTGCGGGGCTATGGAGTCTTTTGTTTTGTCCTGCACTTTCGAGCTCGCTATATCGTGGTCTACTTCCACGATGGTTCAAGTATAAATTTCTAACCCTACTAACTCTTCCATCTACTTTACTGAAGCACTCGTCAGTACTTGTGCTCGCTAAAGTGGGGGCAAAATGTATAGGAGCAAATTTGTACCCCTTACACAAATTCCCCTTTCGTACATTCTTACCTTAGAAAAACAAATCCGAAGGTAAAATTTCACATCACCCAACTGCCTTTTTTCCACTTGGCATCTATATGTTGTGTTGATGGTAAAATATTTATCGAGGATGCGTGCATGGTGCACAGACGTCCGTGTGACACACTGTCATCCTTGACAGATTCTTGTGTCTAAAGTTGGCAGAGGCGTTACACTTTTGATTGGGGTCGATTTGTAACATCCCTCTTCAATCAATTGACCCCAAAAATAGAAGATTATCCCACTTCTTCCTTAAAATTCATTCATTCTCATTCCATTTTGGGCTCTTCACGATCACTTCAAGCTCTCTTAGCAATTTCTTCGCAAGCTCTAATAGTCTCAAAGCATTTCCAGTACTTCAACACTCCATTGTAGCAGCAACACTCCAACTGTACATAGCAAGTGTGAAGCAAGCCATAACAACATGGGCTTGGAGTCTTGTGAGACCTCCTTTCATCACAGTTGAGGCTATGGTGACCTTTCCAAGTCTGCTTTTTCCACCATTGGCTAGTGAGATTTTGGGTGGAGGTGGTAATGTTTTGCTCCTCTCCTTTGTGATTTGGTTGAGTAGCACTTTACTATTTTTTAGTGCTTATTGCAGCTTATACTTTCTTTTCTTCTTTATCACATGTTTCTACTTTGTTGCTATTTGGTTTTCTAAGGAGGCGGGAACCCCAAAATGGGGGTCTGACTGAGGCAAACCCCTATACAGCCCCAACCATTTTCCCCTCTTTCTTGTGTGTAGGTGAACATTCATTTGGAGCTATTTGGAAAAATGGTGCATTGGTGAAATCATCTTTGTCACTTTATCCTTCATCTATCTACTTTATCACCTTCATTTGTACTTTTCATACTTTATAGTTTTGTTTTGTTCATTTGAGAATAACTAGCTAGGCCATTAGTTTGTTTTTTGGTAGTTTATATTGTACTTTTTGTCCTCTGGCTGTATGGACGTCATTACACCCGAGAGATGCCAACACGTCACGATGTCATCCCAGAACTGTGTTGCCATCCTCAAACAAAGAGTTGTCTAAGGTATAGTATTGACTCCAAAACTAGCTCGCCTAGCCTAAAATGGGATTTCGGGTCTGAAGGGTGATATAAGTAATTTATAGTCCTCATCATTCTTGACCTATATCCGAAACACCCCTTTAGAGTGAGGTAAGTCAGGGAAGCCTTCCGCTCTCGACTCTTTGTGACTTGGAGCCTTGACATGGGTGGTCCCCCTCTCTTATAATAGGAAAAATACAAAGTAATATCTCGAAGCAGTAAATATGACTGAACAACAAGCAAATTGCTAAAGCAAACAAACTTCTTAAACTTCAAGTAATAATTGCATCTAACAAAAAAATCATCACACTAATTGAAACTATCGAATCAATTACATAAACCAAATATTGAAACTTTCCAAGCATAAAGGAAATCAAGTCATAAACACTTCATAATGTAAAATGCATTCACATAAATCAGATCGTACTGAATGTAAATTCTAACTAATCAAAACACGAAACAACCTCACCAAGTATCTTGAGAGGGGTCCCTTCCTCTTGTTCAAAAGGTGAGTGAGAAGGAGTTGATTATGCTAACTTAAGATCATGAACATTCAATTCTATTCATCCAAATTATAGCAAGAGCAAAATATGCTTTTGTTTTCTATTTTCTCCCTATCTATCCTCTACAGTCTAAGTCATACCATATATATAGATGTGATAAGCACAAAAAATGGTATAAAATACAATTAAAAGAAGTTATGATTTGTTATCGCCAATTTCCAAAAAACCAATTATCGATAGTCTTTTGGTTTGGCCGTAGGCCATAAACCCAAAATAATATTAAAATAGTTTTGAAATGTAATACAAAAATAGAGCAAATCAGTTGCACAATACATTCAGCTCATCCCTTGCAATCCCTCTTGTTCTTATGCCCTTCAACGATTGTCTTCCACATGGTCGGTTCCTTCAACATGATCTATTCTTGTAGCAAACCAATCAAATTATGTAGTTATCTCAATGATTTGGCATTTTGGAAGTATTCCTTCATCCTTTAAAAACATATTAAATATTCTTTATTTTCATAATAATTAATAGAAAAAGGACTTAGGAAAAAGGGCATTGGAATTGGACATATTTTTCACCCATCATTTCCCCCTTGCTTAAGGAATTTGCATGTCCTCATGCAAACAGTTAGTACAAACCAGTGTTTTCTGTAGAAAGTAAATGAGTTGTGCTAGTAGTTGCTCCCATCATGTTGACCCCTTGTTTGTCTCTTGTTTGTCTCCAGTCTCCTTCCCTACAGTTGTTGTTTCTTGACCTAATGTCTACTCATCACACATATCTGCTTGAGAAAGGTCCTCCAACTCCTCCAGGACAAGACTCTTTCTTCGCCCTTGTTCAATTAATTGCTTCTTTTTATGTCAATTTTGACTACAGAGTTCTCTATCTATCTTTCCCTTTCTCTATCCAAGGTTCATGGAAAATATTTCTACATCAGTCATAGAACTGACCAATTATGTAAGCTTATCTATCTTTGTGGAGGTAGGAGTTTTTTGTTTCTTTGGCTTGGTTGGGGGTGTTCTTTTATTCTTCTACAGTGTCATGTCATCCACTCTAGAGTTATCCCTCTTTTTCTTAGGAGTCTCATCCAGGGTTTCGTCCATTTTCTTCTATTGAGAGGATGTTTCACCAGCTTGGGTTTCCCTCATTTTCTTTTCCTTAGAGGATTCTCGTGCCACGGTTTCCTGCATTACCCTCCTTTTTGAACACCCTGGAGTTTCATCGTTCCCCCTGTTAGGGTCAATGAAAGCATCCCATTCCAAAGAATGTGTAGCAGAATAGAGCCTGTGTACTACAATTAACTTAATCAAGCCATGGTGAGCCAGTGAATTTTCATGACCCTTACAAACTGACTACATGATCTTTTCAAAGAACAATGCAAGTAAAAAGGAACATTAACCAGAAGATTATTACGCAAGTGCAACATGAGCCTAAAATGGTGAGCATGGACATACATGTACCTCCCTTTGCAGGTAACATACTGGATTAAAAACTTAGGACCTTCATCCCATAGTGACATAAGGGACTTACATTTGGTTCCCTAACCCTACACCATCTTGGAAGATTCCCCCCTTTGTAGAAATTGTTTCCTATGGAGCTTGAGGTTTGTGACACAAGAGAAGGATTTTGGAAAGAAGGAGTCACCTGTCTGTGGAAGGCTAGTGACTGTGGCAATTGTCTACATAGTGATTGGAATTTGTAACCCCCTCAAATTAACGTTGTTCTTATGAAACCCTTCAGCAAAACCACATAGCTTCTTGAAATATGTCATCCAAGCAACCTGCTTAAATATTGTGTATGCTTCCTCACTGACTAAGAGCTTCTTCATTGTCATGGGTTCTCATCTACTATGATCTCCTCCCATGATTTCAAAGTACGATAGGAACTTATTTTTCAACTTACAATGTAGCTACAGGGATGGAGAAAACGATAAAAATGGAGAAAGTTAACGAAGATTTTGAATGGGAAGTTTACGAGTAGTAACCAGTAATGTGACCAAGCGAGTTGGATAACAATGGGTAATGATGGAAAATATTGTGGAATTACCATCGAATAAAAATTGGCCATTGAAAATAATGATGAACAATATGGAAACTAACCCCATGATCTCCCCCAACTTAAAGATGACCATCCCAATAATGCCAAGTAATTATTAGAGAAATAAATAACATTTATCAAGCGTTTAAAAGAAAGAAAGATTACTCCTTGCTACCAATGTTTGAGATTCATGTGGTGATGATGTGACCGCTACTAAGTCGACGACATGGAGACTACAACCAGAGATGATGTCACTGGTAAGTGAAAGAAGAATATCAGATTTGAAAAGATTATCGGTAAAATCAATCATGAGGCTACACAAGGGAGAAGAAGAGATAATCAGGAGCGGAGGCTGATGTGGAGAGAAGAACAATGGTATTGTAGAAAATACCAATTAGAGAAAAGAGTGTGGCCAATGGCAAGCAATAACAAGATGACTGATGAGAGAACAATGAAAATGTGCAACAGAGAAATAATGATAAAAGTAACCACGATAGAAGGTGGGACTTGTGTGCAGTGAAAGTTATTACTCTAAATATGCAAGAATTAAGTAAATGTAATGAGAAAAACAACACAACAACACCTCAAGATTAGGCTACGTTGAACATAAATAAAAGGAAGATAAAAACAAAGAGATTATATCTTTTATTCGTGTCGATCCTTGGTTGGCTCTTGATAATATTGTTGATGTGTGCTCCTTAAATGATAATCTTAGAATGATGGCGGTTGGAGGATTAATGGTGGTGGGTGAATGCAATAATGGATTCTAAGATGCAAATGCAAGTGATAAGATATTGCAATAAATGGCTAAAATTCTTGAAGAACACAAGTGTGATAATGAATTCACAAGATCATAAAGTCATTAGCTCAAGAGTTCTTAAGATTCAGATTCATAAGCTCTAGATGAATGAGAAAGGGGGCTATTTATAGAATAAATTGAATTCTCTAGAGGATTCAATGGTCAAGATTGAGCCACCATGGCCAAGATGGAGGGCTATGGTTTGTTGAGGACTCACAAGCCCTCACATCTTACCATGCGGTAGATGAAGTGTCCAAAGGAGAAGGTGAGATGGCAAGGGTACAAGTGATGTGGAAAAGGCCATGTGGTCCCAAGGTACTTGCAAATACCTTGGGATTGAAGAGTATTTCCCTAAAAAGGGATTCCTTATCCCCAAGTGGAGCTCAAAGTGACAAGTGAGGAATTTTAGAAAGTCCACTCTTGTCACAATGGGGATTGGAGAAGGCATTGGAGGAATAAAAGTGAATTTTAAATTCACAATCTTGGGAGAGACCCATGGATAAGGCAAGGTCTTCCAAAAGGATGTCTTTGTGCATGTGCTTGATGTGACCTTTGAGAGGTCATGGAGAAGACAAATACATGAGGGGAATATGCGTGAATTTTTAATTCACATGGGGAAGAGGTCAACCCAAAAAAGGTAAGTACCATGAAAGGTTGACTTATGGACGTGTTGGAAAAGGTAAGTGATTAGGATTATGATTGTGCAAACAGGTGATTAGGCAAATTAATGATGATTAGAGGCAAGTGGCTAAATATGGAGGATGTGGCATTAATCCTAATTAATGATATGCACATCTTAATGAAGTATCAATTAAATTAACCCAAATTAGTGGAAAGGTTATGGAGAATGGGACAAGGAGAGAGAAATAATGAATTTAAAATTGAAGAGGATAATTGACTAAATTAAATAAATTGATTGATTTATTTATTTTAGAGAGGAAATGGTAAAGGATAAAGTAATTAATTAAATACTTTTAGGAACCTTAGAAAATGGGATAATATTAATTAAATATTTCATTTAATTGTGGAAAATACCAATCGGAGAAAAGAGTGTGGCCAATGGCAAGCAATAACAAGACGACTGATGAGAGAAGAATGAAAATGTGCAACAGAGAAATAATGATAAAAGTAACCATGACAGAAGGTGGGACCTATGTGCAGTGAAAGTTATTACTCTAAATATGCAAGAATTAAGTAAATGTAATGAGAAAAACAACACGACAACACCTCAAGATTAGGCTACGTTGAACATAAATAAAAAGAAGATAAAAACAAAGAGATTATACTTTCTATTCGTGTTGATCCTTTGTTGGCCCTTGATAATATTGTTGATGTGTGCTCCTTAAATGATAATCTTGCAATGATGGTGGTTGGAGGATTAATGGTGGTGGGTGAATGCAATAATGGATTCTAAGATGCAAATGCAAGTGATAATATGTCACAATAAATGGATAAAATACTTGAAGAACACAAGTGTGATAATGAATTCACAATAAATAAAGTCATTAGCTCAAGAGTTCTTACGATTCAGATTCATAAGCTCTAGATGAATGAGAAAAGGGGTTATTTATAGAAGAAATTAAATTCTCTAGAGGATTCAATGGTCAAGATTGAGCCACCATGGCCAAGATGGAGGGCTATGGTGAGTTGAGGACTCACAAGCCCTCAAATATTTCCATGTGGCTAATGAAGTGTCCAAAGGAAAAGATGAGATGTCAAGGGTACAAGTGATGTGGAAAAGGTCATGTGGTCCCAAGGTACTTGCAAGTACCTTGGGATTGAAGAGTATTTCCCTAAAAAGAGATTCATTCCTACAGAGGATATGGAAGAGGATGAATTTAGAAATCTGAATACCATTTATTTGAGTGAGTGGAATTGCTTCCACCCACTTATTAAAGTATTCAGTGGCGGTGATGATGAAGGTGTGATCATCGAAGGATGGAGGGTAAATATTACCGATCAAATCAAAACCCCATTGTGAAAATGGCCATGGTGTTATGATGGGTTGTAAATCTTGTGCGGGAGCATGTATCAGGTCTCTGTGTTGCTGAAAAGGAAAGAACATCTTTACAAACTCACAAGAATCATGCTCCATAGTAGGCCAATAATATCCTTCTTTGATAATTCTTTTAGCCAAGGCCATGCCATTAGATGGGCCCCAAAGATACCAATATGAACTTCTACTAATGCGGTGTGAGCTTCAATGTCATTCAGACATCTAAGAAGGGCTCCATCATACCCATGATGATAAAGAGTGTCTCCCAATATTGTATAACGAGAGGTGTATTGGATGAAATTTTTTCTTTGATTATGTGTAAGATCAGGGGTAGGATGTTATCATGGAGATAGGTGTAGATGTCATGATACCATGGTGACTCAGGACCCATGATGTCACACAACATATCACTCTCAGAGATATCATAAGCGGGGATTAAAATTTCCTCTACAAGGAATTGACAGTTTGTTCGATCTCTTGGCATGTCAATCAGGGAACCAATTGTAGCCATGGCATCAACAACCTTATTCTGGATTCTTGGGATTTGGTCAAATTGGATTGAGGTAAAATACTTCTTGAAATCATCCACCATGTGCTTATAAGGAAAAAAAATGTCATCCTTAGTTTGAAACTCATCATTTACCTATTTAATGGCCAATTGAGAATTGCCAAAGACTCGTAAATGATTGATATTCCATTGGGTGGCAATCCTAAGACCCGTGATGAGAGCTTCATATTTTGTTATGTTGTTTGTACATAGGAAAGCTAACCTGAATGATTTTGGGATGTAATAACCTTGTGGTGTGACAAACAAGATACCTTCCCCAAATCCATTATGAGTGTATGAACCATCGAAGTAGAGTGCCCAGGTAGCTATCTATGTGACTATAAGTATCTCTTCATCAGGAAAATTTGTAACCAAAGGATAAGCATCTACCAATTAATCTGCTATTACTTTCCCTTTGATGGCCTTTTTTTCCATATATTCTATATCGAATTCACTTAGTAGCATGATCCGCTTAGCCATGTGGCCAGTTAAATCCATTCTAGATAACAAATATTTGAGTGGATCAAATTTTGATATCAACTTTACTGGATGAATGAGCATATAATGATGAAGATTTTGTGAGAAGAAGACCATAGCTAAGAAGGCCATTTCCATCAGAGAATAGTTAAGATCATAGCCCACTAATGTTTGACTGATATAATAGATTGCACGTTCTTTTGAAGACTCATCATGTTGGGCTAATAATGCCCCCAGTGCAACCAAAGTAGCTGAAATATACAACAAGAGTGGTTTACCTAGAACCAGAGGCATGCAGACGGGTGGATGAGCCAAGTACTCTTTGATCTTGTCGAAACCTATCCAACACTTTGAATCCCACTTGAAGGTGGTATCTTTTTGCAATAGATGAGAGAACAATTGGCACTTATCAGCTAAGTAAGCTATAAATCGCTTGATGGATTGTAACTTACCTTGAAGGCTCCATAACTGTTTAGGATTGTGTGATGGGGGCATTTCCATAATTGATTTGACTTTGGCTAGATCTACTTTATTCCCCTTCTGGAGATAATGAAACCTAGTAGCTTTCTTGACGTGACCCCAAAGACATGCTTCTTAGGATTCAACTGTAGTTTATAATGCTCTAACTGTTCAAAGATCTTTTTCAGGATTGCAAGATGTTCTTGTCTTGTTTTAGATTTCCCCAACAAATCATCCACATAATCTTCCATTATGATGTGAATGAGATCATGGAAGATGACTGTCATAGTACATTGGTATGTTGCCCCCGCATTCTTCAAGCCAAAAGACATGACATTATAACAAAATGTGTGCCAAGGTGTAGTGAAGACAGTCTCGTGTTGATCTTTGAGGGAAATTTTAATTTGATTGTAACCAGAGAAACCATTCATGAGGGATAGTATCTCATGTCTAGTAGTTAGATCAACTAGCCTATCTATGTTTGACAAGGGAAAGTCGTCCTTACGACATACCTTATTGAGATCCTGAAAATCTGTGCAAATCCTGATACTTCCATTTGGCTTGGCAACAAGAACTATGTTAGATATCCAATCTGAATAGTCAATGGGTCTAATGAATCCAGTTTATAGTATTTTATCCAACTCTTTTTGGTATAGAGTGGGAGAGTGGTAGATTGAGAGGGAGAGAGGGAGAGGTAGAGAGAGAGAGTGGGAGGGAGAGAGGGAGGGAGAGAGGCAGATTTCTTGACTAACAAGGCTACTTGAGGATGCATTTTTATCAACTTTTGCTTGACAGGTTTGGCATCCGGGTGGACATCTAAATGATGTAAAACTAGAGCAGGATCTAGGCCTGGCATATCTAAATAGGCCCATGCAAAATTGATGATACAATCTTTAAGAAGTTGGACGATGGTGGAGTGTTCTTCTTCAGATAAGGATTTGGCTACATAAGTGATTTTTGAATTTTCCTCTATTCCCAAATTGACTTCCTATATTTCTTCAATGAGGATAGAAGATCTTTCTAAAAAATTGAGTTCCAACAAGGGGAAGATGAATTTCCCCATCTTCCAATGCCTCGTTGAGGTTTTCACTTTAAGATACACCTTTTGTTTTTACTTTTTCTGAGTCAAAAAGCGCCTTAGAGAGGATTTCACTAGACAACCCATTTTGATTTTGTTTCTTTTTACTTTTGCGGTTAGGGCGTTCATCCTCCCCCAATCCCATAAGATTTACATAAGCATTCATTGAGGGAAAGGTGTAAATGGGTGCGCTACTATGTAGGTCCCAGTCAATGAGGTCAGGATGGTGAAGGGAAAGGTCAATAGTGCAGATGGATACATAATCGAACATGGAAGAGAGATCCACATCATCGTACACAAGTATTATGGAATCTTCTTTAGGTATGTCTTCAAGGAGACCAGTGTCCACACTAACATTGTTAGAAGCACTAGTTTATGCCACAAGACCCTTTTGTTTTGTTTTATAGCCTAGGCCTATTTTTCTAGGTCGCACAGATGGTTCTATAGGTTGGTGGCATCCTTGTTCCTCTATACTAAGACCACCTCCCTAATAGTTACACTTTTCAACGAACTTTGATGCACGAGGATAAGTTTCCTAGAAATATTCCACGAGGGGAGTTGATGGTACAGGCTCTTCATGGTAAACCCATTGACTAATGCCATCTTCCATTTGATCTTCAAGAGTACCCAGATCTCTAAATGTTGTCGAACCCATGTTCTTGGATGTGATTATGAGTGTAGTTTCTTCTACTTGTGATGAGGACTGAGTAGGTTGGCCAAACAAGCGAGGAGAGGGTGGCATTATGGCCAAATTGAGTGTAGTTTTCATTTCATATTCTCCACAACCCTTGTCAATGATCTTGACCTTGGTGATGGTGGAGTCATAAATGTTGGATGTAGTGTTAGTGGATGGATGATGAGATGGATTGGATGATGACGTCTGAGGTGCCCCCATTTCAACTCCAGGACAATAGTGAGAATGGGGGTAGGAAGCATCCAAAGTGTGACAATACTCAAATGGTTGAGGATCAGATCGTATGGTTACTTCCATTCCTTGTAAAGGAAACTTCAAATATTGGTGATAGGTGGATGACACGACTTGCATGGAATGGATCCACGGGCGGCCAAGAAGGATATTGTATGGAAGGTCGAGGTCAAGAACATGACTTGTGGTGTATTGCACTATAGCTTGGCCAACCTCAATAGGAAGACATATGGTGCCTTCAGAATCTCTCTCAACGTTATCATATGCCTTTATGGTAATGAACTAATTGCTTAAGTCAAAACACCACCCATCAAAATATTGAAGAAGGCAATTGAAGATAAATGAATTAGCATCCCTTGTCAAGCCTTAGAGACAACTCATTATAAATTGCATTGCAATAAAATACCCTTTAAATCTATCCTTAAGAAAAAATCCGATTTTTCAAGTATCGATTCTTAGTAGTATTGATTATCACTTACTAAAAGTATCTAGCAATCTAAACAAATTCACTCTAAACATTGATTTTGTAAAAGGTATGTTCATACTTTGGTCGAGTGTTGGCATTCAGGAATGTAGCTTATTCTTTGTCTCTTATTGAACAAATGCTAAGAGAAATACCCATTAATCGACATCTAGTAATGGATTATCATTGGAGATTAAGATTTAGGAGTAATGATTATCTCATGTTTTCACCAGATCTTAGTCATTAAGGCATACGTCAGATCATTGATATTTGATAAAAAATAAATTCCATCGAACCTTAATGATCGAATTTTTCAAAAGTAAAGGTTACACTTGTTGCTTATCCATTTTAAACTTTAATAAGTTAGGAGTATGCCTAATTACCGACAACCAATAATAAATCTCTGTTGGGGATCAAAATTTAGGAGTAATGTTTAACTTTGATCTAAAGTTAGGATAAGACATGACATCCCCAAAGTTCAACATCTAAAACATAGTGTTTGACTAAAATATTTCAAGGCATTACTTGATGGATATTGGGGATTGAGATTGTTGTTTAATCCTTGTTTATAGTTTGGGATGGTCATGAAGGACATCTCCACTATCCAATATCTAACATCCAACTTTTTAACTCCAATGTTTTCAAAGACATTGTTTGTTGGACATCAAAGTTTAGGAATATGGTTTAAGGCTTACTAGATAATATTTTAAGGCACATTGTTAATATCCAACATCTGTATACACAAAACTAAACTTGTGAAATCCCTAAGGAAGAAGGGAATTTATCGGGGTTAGCCAACCATCCTTTCAAAAAGAAGGGCAAAGGGGCAACCTAGGGTCTGATAAGATGACATCATAAACATCATTGATCAATGTGCCTAGTGAAAACATGATTTAACACATTAAAAAATGATGAAAAAACAACAACAAAAAGAGAGTAAAGAAAAACAAATAGGAACACAATGGAACCCAACCAAATTGAAGCGATAATGAGACCACACAAGAACAAGAAAAAACCCAAAAGATGAAATGAGATTTGAAGTCTTAAGCCTACTTGAAAGTTTGTGAGGGAGAAAAAGAAAAAATGAGCATGAACAACAACATATAATACCCACCAATAACATCGTGAACTATGAAAATACAAGCAACAACATGACTAGTGACCAAGCACAAAGAATTTTGAGGAAAAATGAGTGGAAATTGTGGACGGGTTTAAGAAAATTGTAGAGATTGTTTGATTTATTTCTCAACAATTAAAAAATGATGATAAAATCCCTTGACGTCACTTTTAAAACTATCCAAAATTTTGCATTAATGCTTCAATAAATGTGGGGTGGGGAAATTGAATATTCTGGTAGGCAAGGAAAATGAGACGACAAGATGTTGCCACTATCGGGCCTTAGGGATCGATAATGTCACAATGCAAGCATCCTGACAAGGAGAATCTTGAAGAGTGGAACTTCGAAATGGAGAACGAAAAGAACAAAAAAATGTCAGGGATTAGGCCCAACAAGGATGGCATACCAATCTTGAGGATCTCTAAATTTTGATAAGCGAGAAAAAAACACAAAAGGGAAGAAGGAGAAGGAAAGGAGGAAGAAAAAATGAAAAAAGGGAGGAAATAAAAAGAGGGAAAACGAGGAGAATGAGAAGAAACGAAAGAAGGGGGGGTCCCCATTTTTCCAGAAAACAAATGGGGTGTGGATTCAAGGCACAACAAGTTGGGGATAACATAAAAATTTGGGTTGATAATATGGGAGGTGGGAACAAGATAAGTAGGCATGATAATAGGACTACACATGATGAGGTGAATTTGATAAGTGGACATAAGGAGAGAGTTGATGGTAGGAGTTACAAAACATGGATAAGTAGTGAAAGGGAGAGAAGAAACATGTGGCACACCTAAAGTGGGAGAAGAATTATTAGGAGGAACAACCAAAGAAGAGGCTTGGGAAGGAGGGAATGAAACAAACTATTTAAATTTATTTTTTTAGGTTATCCTTTGACCCATACACTTTAGTAATTCTATTCCATAAGGCTTGGTGATCAATTATGAATGACATCAATCAAACATCAACATAATTATCCAAGTTAATAATATTTAATATAAGCATTTTTATAGTAAGAGCCATATCTTTCTTATTTATTTGTTCAAGATGAGCATCATGATTAAATTCATCTTCCCCATTAAAATAAGTAGTACCCTAAACCTCAAATATAACTTCCTTAGCTTGATTCAAAGCCATACCTAGGACTTCTCCTTAGTGGATAGTGGTAGGATTATAAGACCTTGGCATGTAACAAAAAGATAAAATAATAAAAAGAAATATGAAGCAAGGGAAGGTTCACATATTATTAAAAACATAATAAAATTAAAAAAATCTAATCCAAAGATTGAAAATTCAACCCTAAGACTAAAATCTAAGAGGTGTAGGAAAATAATCAACCTCTAACAGTATTTAGTCTATATATGCATGAATCAAGTAGTAATCAAATTAACCTAGATATATATGAGTTGAGTTTAAACATACACATAAAATCATATAATGAATTTAACAAAGATAGAAAGAGGTGCTTAGCTCTATGCGAGATGATAAAACATTATATTATAATTTGCACTTTGTAATTCATCAAATAAAAATACTATTAGATCCACAACAATGGAGGTTTGACAAACAAGAAACTAATGTCCATCAAGGGTCAAACCACATGTGCAACCTTTATATGAAAATTGGTTGCCTCAAACCTATTTGTGGCCTTGATCGTATAATGACAACCCTAAATTGTGTATGTGTACTCTAGAAACTTGTTTGCCTATACATACCTAGATTGGGTGGTTCTTAAAGCATCAATAAATACTAGTATTAAGTGAGTGAACCTGTGACTTTTCTTAATTATAATCAAGAAGTGTATTAGTCAACGATGCTTGAACAAGATCAAGGTATATTGAACATAATGCAAATATTTATACATATGTCCTTATGAATGCATATGTTGATGTATTGCTCTCTATGATTAAATGGCATGCTTGTGTGAGGCTAATATGGTCCAACTCTAATGACCTGTAAAAGACCTAGGGATTTTTTCCTTTTAGATAATATCTAGAGGTTCATATTGTGCCTTGGGCAACCTTGGTAAAATGAATAACCCTTTGTCCTTGGCTCTTAGCGAAAGAGGTATTAGCTTAGACTTGTGTTCTCATATCAAGTTACAAAAACAATCTTGGTTTAATTTAAAACCTTACTCTTTTTCTTAATATTTTATATGTGAAATGATAAGTAGTAAATAGTTGAGATCAAACTGACTTCGATCCATAATTAAATTTTATTTTGAAAAACACAAGAGTTGCAACCACCCTATTAATCTTGATCTAAGATTAAAATTGCCCCTAATATTTTTGACCTAAAATTGAATATACAGAAATAAAAAATCAAATTCAAACTATTAGAAAATGAAAATAAAAATTTAATTCAAATATACACTAAATACCAATTTTTGAAAAAAAATCTTAAACACTATTATTACAACTACTCTAATATAAATAAATAAATTTTATTTATCTAAAATTAAAAATAAATAAATAAAAAACCAAATTCAAACTATTAAAAAATAAAAAATAAAAATTTAATTCAAATATACACTAAATACCAACTTTTGAAAAAGAACTAAATACTATATTATTACAACTACTCTAATATAAATAATAAATTTTAAATACACTTTTACTATCATATAAATTTCTACATAAGAGACTTCAAATATCTAATCCAAAAACCTTTTGCGGTGACTATGAATCAAATAGCCTATCTGAAAAATGTGGTTGTAATCAAATTGCTATCACCATATCTGTTTCTATTTAATTTAGCTTCACATAAACTTGTATACGATTTAACGATTGTAATGTGTGTTTCTAAATATCCACCAAAACTTTCTCAGATATTCTTCTAAATGCCCCGCTAAAACTTTACCAACCACCTCTAAATTCTTGTCATGGAATATATTCTTTTGAAATGGAAATTGATATAGTCCTCTCGAAAATGACAGTTAACCTCTTTATGAAATGAATCTAAAATTTCTCACCTAAAATCACAAATGATTCGTCCGCTAAAGAAGGTATCTACACAATTTGCTATCAACTTGGTGGGAGGTCGATCATCACTCAAATTATAAAATGATATAAAAGATTTCTTAAATTCTAATGCACTCCAAACCACATGGGTTTGATCCGACGGCTGTAAACGCAACCACACCAGTATATAGTAATTGGAAGGAATAAACATGTTTTCCTACTAAAGCATTGCTTCTCATTTTCATTTTGATGTCAAAAAATAGCCGAAGGCAGTTCTCTTGACTTTGTCGATTGAGATCTGTGATACCCATCTGCTGAACCAGGTGAATTTGTGAAATCCGAAATTTAATTAGCATCGAGAACTTTTTCCTTTTTTAAAACTGCTTCTAAAATTCCATTTAGCTTGGTGTTTTAATGCTCTATGCTAAATTTGCAACAGATGGCTTTGTGACTTCCGTTTGAATTAATATCTGCAATACCCATTGCATATTTTGCCACGATAGAAGTTGTTATCAATTTCAATTTTTGTTGTTTGTTTCGCTTATCATTTGGATTGAAACTTCAATACCCATTGCACAAATGGTAAGAATACTAGTCTTCTAATGTAGTATGTACTCCATCTGTAATATCCACTACTTAAACAGCGAGAAAAATAAGCTTTCTCCTTTCTATCTGCATTGGATCTGCAATACTAATAATGTATACGGTTCAAGAAAAGTGAGTTACTAGTTTCTCCCATTTCCCTTTAATCGCAATGCGCAATGTTCTTTTCAGAAATGGCAAGACCGTAAGTTCCCCCCCGCTCTCCCCCGTATATTGCATCGGTAATACCCATTGCTTGCTGCAAGGAAAAGAGATTTCTCCTTTCCATCTGCATCGAATCTGCCATAGCCTGGCGTTAAGTGCAAGTAAAGCAGGCACACAAGAGTACTATATGACAAATAGTGGAAAAGGGATTTTTTCCGTCCATTTTCTAGGTCTATCTCTTATAATAATAATAGATTTTCAGTTTGTTAGCGTCACTCCTGTATGGCAACACTATTTCTGTATCTCTTAATACATGTCTGCGACAACCACAATTAAATTCAGCATTTTCAACTTAGTCTTGTTATAGTAAGTTGGTGGTGTCTCTTTACATTAAAAATTCTTGTGCAGGATGTGGATGGGACTATGGCAGGTGGGGAGGCTAGCGACAAGAACTATATCTCAGGTCGAAAGGAAGGGAAGATATCAGAGCATTGCACGAAGGTTTTACTCTGACGATAGTGTACTGAAGAAGACAGCTCTCTATGATCTTCATGTTGAAAATGGGGGCAAAATGGTGCCCTTTGCAGGGTGGAGCATGCCTCTCCAATATAAGGACTCAATAATGGACTCCACTGTTAACTGTAGAAGTAATGGGAGCCTTTTTGATGTGTCTCATATGTGTGGATTGAGTCTGAAAGGGAAGGATTCCATTCCCTTCCTTGAGAAGCTGGTGGTTGCAGATGTAGCTGGGCTGCCTCCTTCAACTGGAACTCTTACTGTTTTCACCAATGAGAAAGGAGGAGCTATTGATGATTCAATTGTAACCAAAGTCAATGATCAACATATCTATATAGTGGTAAATGCAGGATGCAGAGAAAAGGATTTAGCACATATTGAGTCTCATATGAAGATTTTCAAGGCACATGGTGGTGATGTTAATTGGCACATACATGATGAGAGGTCTCTTTTAGCTCTCCAGGTAAGTTTTTTGCTGTTACCATTCTTCTGAGAGTAGTGTGGACGTCAAATAGACACCAAGATGGTAGACAGTGGTATCGATCAGCTATAGGCATGATTTGTTCAAGTATGGTGTGATTGGGTATTGTTCATACTTCATACCGTCTTTATTACCAATGTAAACCACAAGTCAGAGCAATGGGAAATCCAACTAGGTTAAGAGAAAATTGTGCTCATCATTCCTTACCCCTGTGGGAAGGCACTTACAAGCAGGCCAGGATAGTCGTGTTGTGCTCTGTAAACTGGAGAGATGTTTGAGCTTGCCATATAAGTTTTCTGATATATGCAAGACCATTTTCTGTCCGGACAATGTTGGACGTACCGCTTACGTTTCTACTCATAACTCTTTTTCTCCTTTTTGTATTTTCATTTTAGGTGTAGAGGACAGGTTTGTAAAATCATTTGGTTTTAAAGTGCCCCTATTAATTGTTTGAAATATATGTTTTGGCTTGCCTGTTTGTCTTCTGTCAACAAAGGTATTAAAGTACCATTTTTTTATGCAACACAGGGCCCTCTCTCTGCGTCGACGCTTCAAAAGCTGACCAAGGAAGATTTGAGCAAAATTTTCTTCAGTGACTTCCGAATGATTGATATCAATGGAACCCCATGCTATCTTACGAGGACAGGGTAAGCTAAATATTTATATTGTGTTACTTAATTGCATTAACATAAATATAGTTCAGGACAAGGTGCTTCAAAGTAGTAGGCACATCAATGCTTGTAATCTCTGCTGTCAGCATTAATAAAATATGTCCAATAGGAGTACTGTTAGAGGAAAAGCTAAAGAGCCATTTTTCTAGAATTTACTTGTTTTAATTTGAAGGAAGATATTTAGTACTATTAGAGTATCAAAGGGATCTTCTTCTGGGCATGTACTGTATTTCTAGGCATCTGGGTAGAAAACATGTTATTATGCTGGTGGTGACCTCATGCAACTAACACTCTTCACAGATCTAATTTGTCCTTAAGTAAAAACAATGAATGTGATGATAATTTAATTCCACAGGATACTGTTGGCCATCTGATTTCTTGTTGTGATATGGAGAAACTGCATGTTCACTAGACAACTGCTTTCTGAAATATGTGTAATTGTTAGCCATTATCCTTCTTTTTCCCTTGAAAACTAAGTTGCATAAGTTTGTGAAATACCTCATCCATTACCAGCATGATTCTCTTAGCAGCGAACAGCAAACCAGCTCTTAATGGAAATGTAGGAGTGTCATCTTAAAGAAATTGGAAGCAGAAAAGTGGTAAAAAGGTTCTCAGTAAAACGCACCAAAGTCTAGAAGCTCAAGGTGAGTGAGAGGATGAAAAGGCAACAGATAGAGGAATGAAATAAGAGATTACATGTTCTAGGACAATGATGATGTAAAAAGCAGAGCTAAGCCTCCTTAATAGGAAGAATATTGTAAATTTAGGCAGTATGTTAAGCCAGTTGGACAGATAAATCCATTGAAAAAGATTTAAAAAATGGCAGACAATGAAGGAGTAACCTTCTATTGGGTCTGAAAACCTTCTTTTAAGCGTTAGAAGCATAAATGCTTTTAGAACAAAATATTGTCACACATTTTTACCCAATGGTATGATTCAGTAGAGTCTTAATTTAGGATATAAGTTAAAAAATAGAAGATTTTTAAACATTACTAGCCTGTGAAGATCAACCTCTGCTAATCATAGAGCCCACATTTTTTTAGAAAGTATCTCAAAACCAAGAATTATGATGCAGCCAAGGTTAGGGAGCCAACTGAATGGTGACCTCTCTCCTGCAGCAAGACTTCACAACACTCTCCGATGTGGTGAACAAGGATCCTAAAACACATAATAAACATGAATTTGAAGACTCACTCGAGACACATAAGCCTAGACAGAAAATGCAACAAACGAAACACATAATCAGGACCTTTGCAATCTGAAATCTTGTACTAGCATTTGGAGAAATTTAATATCTTTTTTTAACTCACTTGTAGGGGACCATGACCACCCTTTCAAGGCTCTAGATTACCGATTTTAAACAGAATCAAATCAGAAATCAATTGCTCAAAAACTTCCTGATTCTATAGACAAATCGTGAACACCAAACATGATGAAAAATGCTGATTTTGTTACATTAAGAGAACAGGGTTACATCAAAGTTTCATGGGGAAATTTGGCCAGCATCTCCCCTTCCAAAAAAGATCTCAAACTGATATTCAAGCTCATCAAGTGACACAAGACAGATATCATACACGCTTGGAGCATATGCACTAACTTGAGTGTCACAAAAACTGAAACTAGCTCCTACAAAAGACATCATCTTTACCCTTGAACTCCCAACTTTGCAACATGAAATCTTCAAGTGATCTTCCACCTTCAACCTGCGAGAAACAATAAGGAAGCTAACATCGCTCCACTCTTAACTCTTCTTCCAAATGTGTTACTCAACTAGAAGATTCTGGTCAAGAAGTCAATATGAAACTCCCAAATGCTTCTCTCTCCTCTTGTGATGCCATTCTTCCAATATGGTCAAGGATTCAAGTTGACTAGTAAATTTGTAACTCCTCCCAATGATAACTTATTTCCAATATGGTGGCATTCAACAAGGATTAATTGCAAAGTCAAGAAGTTAAGTGTAACCTCCACCTAGTCAACACGAAGGAGGCCAAGCATGCAAGATTCTCCTTCCAAAGTAACTCCTTTCTACATGAGTGTGCCCTAATAAGTGACAATGGCATGCAAATGGGGTTATGCATCTAAGTTGAATGGCCAACATGCAAGTGGTCCACCACCTCAAGCACTCCCATGGAAATTGTGACTCTTCAACTTCCGTGTAGGATCCAATAAGATGTTTTCTAAGGCATATGCTTTTATTTGAGAGGGGAAATAATTTGAATCCAAACTTGAAGATTGTGCCAGTCTTCACACTTAGGATACATGGGTTAGAACAAGACAGAACATTATTGAAATAAAATTAACAATTTTGGTGATGCTGATTGCCCGAGCCCGCAGATGTTCCTGCATCAAATTAAATATATGAAAATTTCTTATACCACTCATAGTTGTTATTGCTTGGCATAATGACATAAGTCTAGGATGTTCTATATACACACCACTTATACAGCTAAAAGTGGAGTTCCCATACAAGTAACAATATCCAGAAGATTTGGATGATATAGAAATGCATCAAGTGACCCAAGTAAACCTCCAGAGTATAGTTTATGGAGACTTTGTCATTAGGCAATCCTCTTAAAGTAGAAAACCATAACATCTATATATTGTTCTTGTATCTAACCACAAAAATCCAACAGTTGTGTGAAACGTGCATCCAGATGTATGCCAAACAGTGTGTTGACTGTGTTAATGAAGTTGGTGATAGTACACTCAGAATGTCTTTCAAATCTGATTATCATTGCATTTAATTTCACCGTCTCCATTTATGTGAAATAGTATTAGGTGGATACTATGCTAAAAACTTTTGTTACCAGGTCTTAAAACTATTTAAGTGTGGCTTTGCAGTGCTCTGGCATGGGAAGAGTTAGGTTCATAGGAGAAGCTCGCCTGAGATTAGGATTGTTAAGGGCGAGCAGCATGGGAAGCTGACAATTGGCTTGCTGCATCTTTCCTAAATTAATGGGCTTGTTCACATCTTTCTGCTTTCATTGATCTTTTTCTTCCCCCTTTGATTAATGTCTTCAACAGAAATTTTCCACTTACCGAGGTTTGTCTTATGGCTATGGAAGTCTTACAAATTCATCTTTAATAGCAATGTGAATTATCCTGTTATCTAGATGAAAGCAGACAGCCAGACAGCCAATTGGAGTGCTTTGAGAAAGCAACATCTACTAATTCAGAGAGGAACAATAGTCACCATTGTTAATAAATTCAAGCCTCCTTTTTTATTTGTGCACTGAGCAATAACAAAATATGCATCTACTTATCTCAACCCCAATGCATGCTTTTTTATTTCCCTAGGAAAAGGGTACGTATGCACAAAATGCATCTAATTCAGTCATATTCATTACTTAAACATAGACTTCAAATAAAAGAAATTGTTCATAGAAATATTATAAGTTCAGCCATTGAGTATGAAGTAGAGAACACATTACAGCAAACATGTAAAAAAATAAAATTAAGGATTGCAAATCTGTCAAGAAATTTTTGCACACAGAAACAAAAAAATTATTATCACGAGAGTCAGGGTGATCACCATTGTTGGAATAAATAGGATTGTGCAAGTTGCACTGCAGAAAACAGCATAGTCTCAGAAAAACATGTACAAGCCTATGCAAGCCATTAAAGCCTAGAACTCTTCTGATTTTAAATCGGTTAAATATGCAAAAACAGTATAGAGCAATGATGTGGAGAATGATGCATGAAGAACGACTTACCCATATGTTGTTGGAAACAATGCAGCAAAGAATAGCTTGGTGGAAATGTTTTAATTATCCTCTTGTTTTCATTCTATATTCATCCGTCTTCTAATAGCCCCATATTTTAACTCTCAAATTCTTAGAGTATCCGTCCCTCTTCGGAATCTCCATTTCCTAGTGGTTAGGATTTTCACAAGCCAACAAGCATTCAATCACTTCTAATGCTGACTTATTTATTTTTATTATGTCCTTGAGACCAAGTGTTTGATCCATAATTCAGTGTTTACTCTTCTCTAAGCTCATGTAAGCTTTTTGTGAGATTTTTGTTTGTAATGGACTCTTTAAAGTAGTCTTAGCTTGATGGATTATTCTTTCCAGTTCTAGAATGTTGGCCTAGATAGGCTTGTTCCATTCAAATTAACTTATACCGTCATGATATATTCATGAGGAGCTTGGGGTGAAACTTTCATTTTGATGCTGTTGACAATTATTTTTATTTCTCAAAGACTATTTGGTAACTGTCTCTTTTACGCCTCATAAATCATAAGTGAGGTCCCAGCAACACAGAATAGGATGTATCACATGTATTCTTGAAAGTTACATTTCTAATTCTCTGCATTTGCTGTCTTTGGGTTGATCTTGTTCAGCAAGCACCAGAAAATTGTTTGCATGGTATGTTTATGACTTGTGAGGTGATGTTCTGCAGGGCAAGCTGCTATGCTCTATTGATCACTAATGTGCTTCTTGTGCCATTGTCAAAACTAGAAGTTATTTTATTTATAGTCTCTTCTTGTTTTCTTTTTCCTTCCGTGCATTTCCTTCAAGCTTATCTCATATTCTTCTTGAGCCTTGAGGGTAGTCTAATATGCAAAGTTTTTTAGGCCATCATGTTAGATTCACGTTCCCTATTTACTACCAGTTTAGTTGTTGGATTTGTATTATGAACACCTAGTTGTTCCAGAGGCAGATTACTCTGAAGTTCAATATCTTCACAGCACGGCTCAAAGTGCATTACTTTTTACATTTCATTCAATCTTTTCTGCATAAAATGGAGATAAGCTTTTTTTGGGGTCAAATTGAACAACAATGACTAATTGAATTTCCCTTTTGTCTTAGATCCCATTTTCGAGGGTATCTATTCTTTGAAAATGTGTCCAAGTCTTGCACTAAGCCTTGTCTATTTTAGTCCTTTATTATCACAAGCTACAAATGCATACCATTTTGACTTCCATTGAAATGATAACGTTCAATGATGCCATAAGATTTAACCTAAGTTGCCGAACCTGGTACTAGTTCAGGTTCAGGGGTTCAATTGCCGGGTTCGGCTAAATTTTTCTTGGGGGTTTGGGTTCGTTTGTACAAAAAGCATGTACAAATCAATATATGTATATATGCAGACTAGAAGCATGAATTAGGATTAGAATATCACATAACATCATATAAACAACAAAACCACCATAAACTTGAATGCCATTTAAAACATGTATGATAAATATTCATTGTTCAAACTTCAAGTTCAATATTACAACACTTTTAATCATCAAATGGATTATCTAAATCATCAATATCATTGTCAACATTGACATTAGATGATCTAGGAAGACTAGATGAATCACAAGCTGTGCTAGTGGCACTATCATTAGCACTAGTATTGTGCTCATATTGGCTATCGAACTCCTCATATGCAATATGGTGGGAAGTGGAAGCATCCAAGTTAGTATGCTCTGGCTCTATATCCCATAACTTCGTCTCCCCTTCCTTGTAGTCACATTGTTTGTGTGAAAGGAGACGCTAGTTGGAATGCACATATACTAAGTTCTTCGCTCTTTTTGAGAGCAATTTATTGCGCTTTATTGAGTGAATGAAAAAATGTGTGCTCCAATACCTCTCAAATGCAGATGAACTAGCAACCTATGAAGACAAAGTAAACAATTAAAGTTATATATTATAAATGAAACTTTAAAAACTAAAATATGAAAATTTATTAAACCTTTGATAAAATTTTGATTGCGAGGGGCTGCAGATGTTAGAAGTATTGGCCATGGAAGTACCACCAACTATGAGCATCCTTTAAGAACCTATCATGAAGAGCCTCAATACCTTGACCATTTGAGTGCACAAAATCAATGAACTCATTTGTGACTATAGCTCACAGTTCAAGATCAGGGAAGAGTCTCATGAATGCTGCCTTGTATCCTTCAACCACTTCAAAATCTCTATATGGAGGAAGCCTTCTTGGCACATAAAGAATTTGACTATTGTAGTATTTTGGAGACAATGCAAAGGCAAGAAGATGTAATGGAGTTGTCATTTTGTTCTATCTTTCTTCAACAATTGCATGCACTTGTTTGAAGAAAGTTTCTTTAGGGTCTTGCTCTTTCGCATTTATGGTGCACTTGATCTTCTCAAGCATTGAGTCTATACCATCATATATCTTTCCAATGCATGGCTTGTCCATGTTAGTATAGCGAATCATACTCAAAATGGGCTCGGTGAAACTAAGATACTCCACACTATCCCACCATGAGTCATCTAATATCATCTTCTTAATTTTTTTTGCCCTTTCAGTGCTGCTTTGCCTCCATATAGACCAATTTTGGCTAATCACCATGCTAGAAAGTGGCTCTCTAACTTTCACAAGTCGTCTCAAGACAATTATGTTAGAGGCAAAATGGGTCTCTACAACCTATTACAATTTTAAAATAATAATTAAAATTTTAAAACCAACTTTAAAGAAGAATTAGAATACACAATCAAATTATGAAAATGTAATAGCTCCAATTTTGAAAATGATCTAAAGATCCCTTGAAACATGTGGTGGTTGGTGATGAACATCTAGATGTCCTCAACCTTTGCATACAATTCTTTGATCCAATCAATTTTATTCCCAACCTTTTGTAGCATAAGATTGAGTGAGTGGACTGCACAAGGTGTCCAAAAGATATGTGAATATTGTTCCTCAACCAACAACCCTACAACTCTACAATTCTTGGCACTGTCCATTACAACTTGAACAACGCTGTGGGGTCCCACTTCCTCAATGGCTGCATTGAGAATATCAGCAATAAATTGTCCATCTTTTACTTGCCCCTCACAATCCACAACTTTCAAAAACATTGCCCCTTTAGGGGACACCATTATGACATTGATCAAGGGTCGATGTTTTGAATCTTTTCAACCATCTGAAACAATGGACACATCTATCTCAATCCATGAATCCCTTATGGGCTTCAATGAATCTTCAACCATCTTGACTTCTTTTTCCAATCAGGTGTCAGGCACCTTCTCAACTCGGGCCCTTGTACCCTTTTGGAGCTTCATTAACTGTTCTCAACATCTCTCTCCAATATGGAGAGCAAACAACATTAAAAACTTTTCCATTTGCATATATACATCTTGCTACATTTTGGTCGGCAATGTCTCGACTCCCATTTTGAAATGCAAGTTCCAAAGGCCCCTTGGTCTTTTGTTTACAGTGGGTTGTACACTTTGAGTTTGAGGATGAGGAGTGGCCAAAAATGGGTGGTTTTCTACCGCGATATTGGAATTAGATGGGGGCAGCATTCCCTTTGATTTTTTTTTTATTAGGGGTGACTTGATTTATGGGATTCCCTTTCATCTGTTGCTTCTTGCTCCATAATGTATCCTATGACTATCTCAGATGGAATAGGTACACTGTTCTTTCCAGGGCAAGCTTTGATGCCTTTTCTAGGTATTCCACACAAATGTGCTTTCACCCGAAAATATGAACTAGAATATTGAATATCACATCCATTGCATTTCCAAATGTAACCACCACCACTTGGAACCAGTTGTATCATTTCAACATACTTCCATAGAGGAGAATTCGGATCTGTTTTGAACTTAGGTTGAGTTGCAAAGGTAGAACTAGTTGACATTGTGATTCCTATGGCAATTTTTTTTGCAGACAACACATTCAAAACAAAACAAAAAAATTGAAAACAAAAGATTGATTTATAAAACCTAGCTTTTTTGAATCTGTCATACATTTAAACAACACAAAGTTTCATGTTTGTGAAACAAAAAATGGAAGGAAAAACTCAAAAAGGAAGATAAAACTCAAAAAAAAAAAAAAAACTTACCTCTTTGCAAAAATATCCTTCTACAATCTTTGTGGCAGCCAATGAACACTTGCAAATGTGTAGGAATGGCAATGCAATCGTTTGTAGAAGCTTCAATGATCAATCTTCAACTCCTCTTGTCAATCCAACAAGCAAAAATGAATGAACAAAACCCTTTTGAGGTTTATTTGGGTTTCCAACCCTTGTTACACAATGATATAGTTTACCCTATGTGTCATCAACAACTCCCTAAGATCAAAAGGAAGTTGATAAAGTAACTAAGTTTATAGAGCTCATCTAGCACATAAAACAAGTGTTAAAAATGGTAGAAAACCTGTTATGTACCTAGGGATATGAAATTATAATGTATTTAGGTGGATGGAGATGTTGATATATCCAATATATGCAGGAATAGAATAAACGCTTGAGGTAAGGTAACACCATACAATACTCCTTATGCAAGATGCCACTACATGCTATATCTCCAAGAGATCCCAAACACAATTTCATATTCAACACACCTTCTTACAATGATATTCATCTCCTTTATATAGAAGACCTCCTAATAACATAATGGAGGGGTAATCCCAATGAAGGCCTACTCATTACCTAATATAATTAGTTAATAATTACACAAGTTGTCCACATGACCTGATATAACTGAGGGATGTGTGCCACATGTTGGCATCTCCATTCACCTAAAAGTAAATACATTATAATATCATATCCCTAGGTACATAACAAAACCAATACTAAACATAAACAATACCATGATCAGCATCGGGCATTGCATTAGTTCAAATTTGGTAACATGGTATGGCTTCTTTATAGAAGGAAAGATCCATAGGACCTTATTACAAGATCCAACCTCTTCAATATGAAGTATACACCATTACTAAGAAGATTGGAGGTAATGCCTTTAATAAGCTTAATCTTTTAGCTTAGTTTGGTCTTCATCTAATCTTAAATGCAGACCTTGCACCATTACTTTCCACTTCTGTTGGACAACCCAAATACATAAGAACAACCCTAGATAGTAGAGATGAATCTTGAATGCAATATGTCGACAGAAGTTGATCAAGTCATTGATGTAAGGGTCAAATGCACAAGGAATTAAGAAATTCCAAACTACTAAAGTGTCAATCTTGTTCAAGTAACTAATCAAGGAAAATGGTGCACTAGAGCTTAAGTTGCAAGAATCTTTCCACACCTCTCTCAGTGTTGCATTCAGGACCATTGCTTGTCAAAATGGGGTGAATGATTTATGAAGATCCAAAACCTTAATCATCTCATAGCACTCCAAATTGAATACCTTCTCTACCACTAGCATCATCATCATCCCAAGAACACATGGTCAAAATAATAGAGCCTTTCCATTATGAAGATGTTGATATTAGAAAAATGCACGGGCACTTGAATAAACACATTTTGAGGGCATTCAGCCAAGGCAGAAAGAGTTGTGAGATTCCTGATAGGTTAAAGACTCAAATGATACCCTTGTAGCCTTTCTTCCTTATGTCAAAAGCATCTCAAACAAGGTTTCTAAAATGTTGAAGCAAAAAGGCATCATATCTTCATTTAAACCACATAAAAAATTTAAGAACCTAACTCTTTTCCTAGAGGATCACAAACAATTGCTTCACAACTCTAGAATCTCTAAAATTCAATGCTTGTTTGGGCACTCCATATATTGGTGGAGAGGATTGCACTATTGGCACCGTGATCAAGGAACATAGTGCAAACATCAAGATTGAATACATTAGTAGATTGTCTCTTGCTAAGCATTCATCTTAGGCACTATATCTACCTAGAGGTCACCAAAGTTCTTGTGAAAGAGGATAATTATTAGAAGAGGAAATTGAGGGAAGCGATTGAGATTAATAAATACCCACATAACCTCAACAGAGATAAGGGGTGGGGTTTGAGCTATTCTTCACAATTGATCTTAAACACTCTTAAGCTCAATAATAGTAACTTGGGTTGATTCAAGTTATTTTGTGTTTTGTTTCTTGCCTTTCAGTACTTCTCTTCCTAGTTTTATTGTTTCCTCTGTAATCATATCCCACAAGCATCCCACCTAGCCTCCTACCTACCTTCTTGTGTATACTTGCTGTATCTTCAATTCTTTTGTTCTAATTTATTCTCTTCTTTCCTTTTTATGTCCTACTTTGCCCTCTTTCACAAATAATTTACCTAATGCTGCCCATCACTAAACTCTCTTTTCTTGCATGTCTTACATTCTTCCCAACCTCACATTACCTCCATCTTTTCTGAACATAATTGCTTTGACCCTCATGTCACCCCTCCCTGCACCTCCCTTTACATCTCTGGGACTGTAAAATGTCAGGGAATGACCCTTGATACCTAGGAAATTGGAATTGCTTTTCCAAAATGCCCTCCAGTACCCAGCACCTACCTTTACTTCTCGAGGACTTCAAGATGGCAGGGAATGGCCCTTGATACCTAGCAAATTGGAATTGCTTTCCCAAAATTGCTCAAACAGAAGTGTGACATCCCCGTTGTCTTGTAAAGATATTCACCCAATTCATTAAAAACAAGGCCCCCCTTTTGCAACCCTAAAAGTATAACTAAGTCAATTTCTGCTCTCTGCTATCATTTTCTGATTTTGCAGTTGAGAAGAAGAAAAAACCAGAAGGAAAGAAAAGGAAGGAAAGGGCAAAAGAAGAAGATTTTAGTCACTTTCAACATCTACAATCATTGAAAGGTAAAACCATAATCAACTTTATCTGCTGTTTTTTTCTTCAATTTCTTATAGTTTGTTTTCAATGTTCATATTTTTTTGGTTTTGTCAAACACCTTAGGTTTTTTTTTCAAGTGCTATGCTTTTAATTTTTTTTTCAGTTTGTCATCCCTTATCACAAATTTAAAATCTCAGTTTCTAATTGTTTGAAGTTTAATCAAAATGAGCAGCAACCTAGTGATGATGAAATGGAACCGAGGAAATAAATGTGAATGAAATGAACAAAGTGTTGGAGGTTCAGAACATTCAAGCATTGCTGCAGTTGTACAAAATCCTTTTTCATGCCCTTCTTAATCATCAACGAATATGCAAAGAGGCCCTTTCAATCCCACGAAATCTCTGCTGCAATATGTCATCATTTTGGGTAGGACTCAATATAAAATTTCAAGGGGGAGTAAACATTGGCTGTCATATATGCAAAACTGATGTTCCATGGGAGTTACAACAAGCATGTGCACCATTTATTAGGTGAGTCTAGACATGGGGTAAGGGTTTGTGGTGATGGAACTTTGGAAGAAATAGTTGAAATGGCTAGATTGGTTATGGAGAGTGATGCAAAAATGAAAGTACAACAAGGATGGGCACTATTTATTTTGTGAGCTTGGACGTGGGGTAAGGGGTTGTGGTGATATATCTTTAGAAGAGAGGGTTGAAATGGCTAGATTGGTTCTAAAGAGTGTTTCAAAACATAAGTTACACCTGTAGAATCTATTCCAAAGTATTCCAACATGTCATCTATTGCTAGTAGGAATGTGAGAGGAGAGGGTTCTACTTATGATAAAGGGAAGAAAAAGGTCACTACCATTGGGGGGTGAAATATAATGGTATGGTAGTTGATATTCATACATGAGAAGATGTTGATTTAGTAGCCAAATTCTTTTATATCCATGCCATCTCATTTCATGTGTCATGCTCTCCATATTTCAAAGACATGTTCAACAAATCAAACACAATTGTTCCATCTAATGCCCCCTTGAAGAACAAAGATTGTGCACCTCCCTCCTTGACAAACAATATTTCAAAGTGAACATATTGACGGAGGGCATAAGACCAACATGGATCGGGATAGGTTGCTCCTCATTGTCATGGATAGGTGGACTAATATTGACATTGGTCACTCATAATATTATTGTTACATGTTCACTTGGCTCCTACTTTCTTAGAGCTATTATTTGCTTTCAAAAGCACAAAGATGCAGATTTTTTTTTTTCAGATTTTGAAGGAGGCCATAGAGGAGGTTGGGTCTTCTAATTTTGTGTAAGTGGTGATTCAACTTGTCTTTTAAGCCAGTTGGTTTGGTTGTTGGGAGCACTTACAAACGTATATTTTGAACGCCATGTGTTCATGCTTTGAAATGCATCAAGAAAATAGATTGGTTGAAGATAGTGGTGGTTGAAGCTAGAGATGTACAAATGTTTATATGTAACCACCACACTTCACTTGCATTAATTAGTTCTTTTTCAAAGAAACAATTCCTCAATAGATATACTAGCTGCTTCGTTTTGTTGGAGAGGATGTTGGAGGTGCTGGAGGCTTTACAATGCATGGTATTTTATGGATGGTGGAAAAGGTGGGTTGAATCAAAGTCAAAAGAAGGAAAGAAGGTGAGACAAAAATACATGATTAGCTTGGCAGACCACTCTGAAGTAAAAAAGTAATATGTTTGCTAATTTGATTTAAATTTTAAAATTCAATATCTAATTTTGTCATTAACTCGTTTCAATTTGATAAATTTATTAATTTTAGCAATCATTTTTACCTTAAGTTTTTAAAATATCATTTTTTAATTACTAATTTAAAAATTCTAACTAATGCTTGCAGATATATTTGCTCTATTAGTCACCTCTTGTGGGGGTAATCAAGTATTTTGATACAAACTTGCCTAATCTTGGAGAGATTCATGAGACATTTGACAACATGTTTGACTAAATGAGGCAAGCAATTTTTATTAGGGAGCTCGGATTACATTTCTATGATGAGCATATTAGGCCTTTTGTCACAAAGAGGTGGAACATAGTGAACACTCACTTCAAATGGCTGCTTATGTTGTTAACCCCAAGTTGTATGCACCTAGACCTAGTAGAGTTCCTCCTAATGATGACAAAGTAAAGGAGGGGTTTATGAAGGCCTTTTAGAAGATGTAAATATAGAGCACATGGGTAGTTTTTGAGAGCAATGGATGGATTTTGTCAATCTTTGGTGTCCTATATTCAACAAACTAGAGGTAGGAAAAATAGGGCCATTTCTTATTTAAAAAAACCTTATCAAATGTTGGACATAGCATGGGAAGGATACACGGGAGATGATGCAACTCTTTATTTGTCTACTTTCATAGGTTGGTTGCTAGTTCCTCTACTATAAAGAGGAACTGGTCTACCTATAGCTTCATCCACTCAATTGAAAGGAATATGCTTACTTTTAGATGAGTGAAGAAGCTAGTTGTAGTTTATAGTGCTTTGAGGATCTAGGATCAACGAATTCCATCTACATGTTGGGATGTTGATCTTGAAGATACTAAATAGATTGACAAGGAGGAGGTGTAATTGTGATTGGTTTTTATTCCATTGGATGATTCACAAGTTGATATACATTGTCACTCAGTATTTGATGCCTTTTTTGGTATTGATAGCCCAAACGAGGCATAGTGGTGCATTTTCGACTTTTTCATTTTGATGTTGAACAATGAAACATTGAAATTAAATATTATAATATTTTTTCGCTGCTATATTTGAATTGGTGAACATATTTGCTGCTATTTCTTTTGATACATTGTATGTTCTATGGATCATTCAATTATGAACGTCTAGAATATCATGTGTATATAAACTTGTAAAAATTTAAGTTCTCACTTAATTTGTAATATTTTATATATATTAAAAAAAAATCATATTTATTTTCCATCCCCAAAAATATCCCCTAGATTGCCATCCTAGAAATGTGTCTTGCCATCTCCTGTTGTTCCCATCCCAAAAAATGCCAAGAAACATATATATGAAACAACTCGATAGTTTAATGCTAAAAGGGAAGGAGAACTTGGTTTGTAGGTTGAAATGGTCATTGTATTGTTTAAAGTAGTCACCTCGGATGTGGGGTCAAAAAGTTTGATGATTTCACATTGGACCTTGAGTTTATTAGGATTGAATGTGATTATTGTGTTTATTTTAAATTAATTGATCATCAATTGCTAATCATTGTTCTATATGTTGATGACATGTTCATTAGAAATAATAATGGAATGATTAGGGAGCTCAAAATTCAGTTGTTAAGTCCCTTTGACTTGAAGGATTTAGGGGCTACAAAATTCATTTTGGCTATGGAGATCAATAGTGATCAGGTTGGAAAAAACCTTAGAGGTTTGTGATGTATGATTGTAATTTAATTAATATTCTTGTACCTATTGGTACTAAGTTACCATTGGATTAAAGTCCTAAGTCAAATGATTTTTTGGAGAAATATATTTATGTTCCATATTCTAATGCTATAAGTAGCCTAATGTATGCTACGATTTGTGCAAGGCTAGACATTGCCCAAGCAGTGAGAGTTCTTAGTCGGTTTATGTCTAACTCTAGTAAAGAGCATTGAACTTATGGGAAAAGGATTTTTAGATATTTGTGAGGGACTTTTGATTATAGTATTTGCTATCATGGGATTGATGGTGTTGACAAGTTGCTTGAAATATAGGGCTTTATTGATTCAAATTGGGCTAGCGATTCGAATAGTAGGAGGTCCATGAGTGGTTGTGTTTACTTCATTTGGATGAGTAAATAACAACCTATAGTTGTGTTGTCCACTAGAGAACCAAAGTACATGGTTGCAACACATGCTTGTAAGAAGATTGTGTGGTTATAAAGATTGTGTTTAGGTATTGGATTTGAGGACAAGGTTAGGATCGGATGTGATAGTCAAAGTGTCATTTGTTTGATGAAGAACCCGATATACCATGCCCATGCGAAGCATATTGATGGTCAATATCACTTTGTCCACGAAATGGTTGAGGGGTGCACAACCATGATATAACAGGTTGACATCTTAGTTAATGTTACATATTCTCTCAATAAGCCAATGAGCATGTAGAAATTCAATTGGTGTAGAGAGGCAATGTGCCTTGCCTCTTCTAGCACTTGATTTATTTTTAGTTTCCATTTTTCTTTGCAATGTAAATCTCAAGTGGGAGAATGTTAGGATAAGGGATGGCATTCGTAAGTCTTGATTAATTGTATTTAATTGTGTTGATAAATAATGTCGAGTTTCCAAACATCAAGTGAGAGAGGGAGCTTTATTTATTATTTATTATTCTATGGGAAATCTTGACTATTTTGTAAAAATACATTAAATAGAGAATTTACATAAGATCGGTCAATTTGGTGCCCTCATGGAACACCTAGATTCGGATTTTGGTCAATTTGACCATTATGACAGAATCCATGACATCTATGACGAGTAAGAGGAGTTACCACACTGGGTGGCTTGACCATGACCATGGGGGCATTGGATTTTTGCTATGACTTATGGTTTTGGGTCCTAGTTTTAGGAAACCATTTGTGGTTTCTAGTTTCCCATTTTCATATATATTGGAGGCATGTGGTAGTGGATTCATTTTGGAGGTACACTATTGTTGTTGGATTATTGTCGGACTAGAGGGATAAACAAATTGTATTGATGTACTTTTTTCTTTGAGGATTAAAACAAGCTTGGATTTCTTTGGTGGTGAAGTTTTTTTTCACAAGGGTTTCTTTGGATACATTAGGGGTTATGTGTATAGTTTTATGAGTTTGTTGACTTCTACTTGCTTCTTCGTTGTTTTGTTGTTAAAGTTGTAATTGGATTTAAACTTTATATTTTTAATATTTCCATTTTACCATTTGCTCCGTATTTCAACACTAATGTATTTATTGTACAATAGATATTCATTAAATAGTTGGCATGTTAGTCAATTTTGGTTGATACATCTGACCTCTCAGATCATTGTATAGAACTGGTAGAATATGAGTTATACAATCTTGTATTACAGTTCAAACATCGCATTCCACAGCCCTTGCATTCTATTTGTTAAGGCTTTCTAAGTATTCTGTTTTGTTCTCTTTGCCTATAAACTGTTTCTGCTTATAACACATTGGAACCTTGTTTTTACTTGTCCTTTTGATAACCACTGGGCTCAAGATCGCATCTTACAATGCACAACTTGTTTATTGTGATCTTAAGAACAATATTGTTATCTATAATTCAATACTCACTCTTCCAAACTGTATTTTTTCTTTTCCAAAAGTAAATATTTCCCTTCATTGGTTTGTTGAAGTGGGCTCTCTATGATGATTATATGGTTTGATGAGCTGTCTTGATTCCTTTTCACTCTCTTTAAATGTATGCATTGATGGGATTGTATCATTCCCAATTCTGTTCACTTGACCCTATTCATGAAAAGTGTTTAGTGAAGTTAATAATATATTATATATGCAGGTTGTCTAAACCGGACTCTTAAGGTTTCCTGGTTCTGTTAACAAAAGGTGACAACATTTCTTTAAAAAAAGGACATGAAAAAATAATACCAAGAAATAAAGCAATTGTGGTGGGCTAGTTACAGCAAACATAATATTGAGTGGTCATCTTGAACAAGTTATCAGAATATCCACATATTATTTTTCAAACCTGTCTCTTTTGTTTGGAGTCTTGGACAGTTGTAGTGCTAAATTCTCTTCTAATGACAGTTGGCTGATCCTTTGACCTTTTGCAACTTCTGGTCTCAAACATGGGCTGATCTTGTGCCAGACAAGCAGCTGTGCCCTTTTCTTCACTGATCGGGTCATAACATGCATTTAGTGTCATGTTTAATGCAGAAATGATTGTCCATATAGCATTCCCTTTGTCAATTAAAGACATCAGATTTCCACAATCCATGATATTGATCAATGCTGTTTTTGGATTAGACTGTGTAAGAGTTTTTGAATCAGTGTTTCAGATCACACTCCGTGATCTATCATCAGGATGCTAGAGAGCTACAGGAGACATAAAAATGGTTAGTTGCAGACCAAAGCAGACTAAATAGAGAGGGGAGAGAGAGGTTGCACACAGATTAAGGCACAAAGGAAGGCTCAAGTACGAAATATAAAAATAGGAAGAACCACAAGCACAGTAAGAAACAATAAATATGTGTATGTATGAGTATATAAGTATAGTTATATACTTTTGTAAGTTTTGTTTTTCCTTTCATGCTTATGCTTCCTGCTTATCTTGCAGTCTTCCTAAGTTTCCAAGATACTTTGGTTTTCCCTATTTTCTGTTAGTTCTCTTGTTGGAGTGCCCTAATAACGTAGACAAGTTCCGTTCAGTTTATAATTGGCAACATCAGGTTTCTCAGTTAGCATATTAGTCAGGAAGGGAAGCTTTTAAAGCAACGTTTGAGGTTTGAGTTATTGTTTATTGAGCTTTTAAAAACATTTGTTATGCTCTTCCTGTACAACAAGAATTATTTGAAGCTTGATAGAAATATTAGTATGGGCTCATACAATTAATAGTTTTGATGAGTTCAATAAGATTTCGCCTGTCTGTTGGCCCAGTAAATATTGATTATATCTAATTCGTGACTCAGGTATACAGGGGAAGATGGGTTTGAAATTTCAGTTCCTTCAGAGCATGCAGTCGATCTTGCCAAGGCTATCTTGGAGAAATCAGAAGAGAAAGTCAAGTTGACAGGTTTAGGTGCTCGCGATAGTTTGAGGCTTGAAGCTGGTCTTTGCCTTTATGGAAATGACATGGATCAGGACACAACGCCAGTAGAGGCTGGTATTGCATGGACAATTGGTAAGAGAAGAAGAGCAGAAGGTGGATTTCTTGGTTCTGAGGTTATATTAAAACAACTGGCAGAAGGTCCTCTGAGGCGTAGGGTTGGCATGTTTTCAGTTGGTCCACCTCCAAGAAGCCATAGTGAGATTACTGATGCCTCAGGAAAAGCTATTGGAGAGGTCACAAGTGGGGGATTTAGCCCCTGCTTGAAGAAAAACATATCCATGGGGTATGTAGCATCTGGTAACCATAAAAATGGGACGGAGCTGAAAGTTGTGGTGCGTGGGAAGACGTACGAGGCAGCTGTGACTAAAATGCCATTTGTGCCTGCCAAGTATTACAAACCTTCTTAAGATCATGCATTTTGACTGCAGCTACTACATTTTGGCCAAAGGCATCCATGGGCTCTGTGTGTTTTTTGTTGGAATTACAACTTTGAACCATCAATAAATTGTCATTTAGTTTTAAAATGTCGGGCACTGCTTTTTCTCTGAGTTTGTGAACGACAAAGATACGGAACTCTCTTGTAGTGTGCAGAGGCAACATTTCTTTGCAGCTTGTAGTCATATTTTATTTTCTTATGTTAGTGTACCACATATTTATACATGCAGAGATATTTCTTTCAACATTATTTTATCTACAACAAATTTTCTAAAAGAAAGTTTCCAATCCAATTTCTTTCAAATATGTTAGATTGATCTCATTTGTGTTATTGTTGGCCAATTTTTTCACCCATACATTCAAAAATAAAACTTGTGTGGGATGTCAGTTATAACATTTTATTTGAACTTCTGTTTATGCTGCAATTGATTCCTGGTAAATTGCAGAACATAAGCATCATCATCAACCTCTCATTTGTTTTCTGAGTTGGAGGAAACAATTAATTAGTTATATATAGATTCTCCAAGTTTATTTTCATATAAGGGCATCGCTTGGTCTTCTGTATTGCTGCAAATTAAAAAATTATTGAGTATGAATGATGTTTAAGATAGGATAAATCTGAAGGAGTTAAAATTTAAAGGTTTTTGATAATTAATGGAGATGTTTATAGAATTTATGTTTGCCAAAATTTTCCACTCAGCATTTCTGAACATCTGTTTGGTGTGTTTTTTACTTGTGAGCAGTTGAAGATGACACAGTTAACAACTGGGTAACATTTCTTTCACTGGAAATGAAAGAATAGCTGAATATTACTTGACTAAATCCTAAAACAATTTTACTTATGGCCCTGTTTATGAATACAGAAGTTTTTCATAATGTACAGGAGGATATGAAAGCATGTCATTCCTGAATCCTCGTACAATTGGATGAACTGGATATCTGACTTTGTCAAAAGATTTAAGCAATAACTTTGATGTCTACAAACAAAAGAGATCCAATTACTTTCAAGGAAGAAAAAATGGCACATAAAACAAAGTCAAAATCAAAGCAGCAGATGAGTGTGATGAAGATTCTCAGTTAGAACCAGTTTATCACGGGTATAAAGTTCAAGCAGCCAACACTAGTTAATTCTTTAGCAAAATTTGAAAAACATGCAGCCTCTGATGCAGTGGCTAAGGACCTATGAAGCCTGTGTTCATTAAGTTTATTTTTTGTTTGAAGATTTGTATGATTTCAAAGGCCTTAATGGGCTTGGTGGTGGGGGCTCTGCCCTTCAACCTCACCTTGTATCATGATAGGGGCACTACACTCGAACATTGCAAGGGGCACTAACCCTCGACCTCGCTAGGGGTGTTGCCCCTAGACCCCCATGACGCCTCTTGACCCTGCTAGGGGCATTGCCCCTAGACCCCATGAAGGGGTGCTACCCCTCAATCCCATTGGGATCTCCACTCCCAATCTCCACTAGTTATTGGGATTTCTTGTCACATTAAAAACTTGATTACAATGAGGGGGTTTGGAAATGGGGATCAAAATTGAAAACTTCGACAGTTATCTTTATGACTATCATAATATCGTTGATCAATAATGAAGCATCTTACTATAAAAGATTCAAATGTCATTATTATTCTATGAAATATTAAATGTATTTGCAATTCTATATATTTTTAATATTTTTTAAACACACAAAAATTCAGTTTTGACATTTGTTAATTTGTCAATTTGATGAATGCTTTATCAATATTATCATATAAATATTTGAAATTTTTCTATATATTTTAGATTTTCTCTATTTTCATATAGTCACTTGCTGTCCCCAAAATTGATCCGAACCAAAGCCGTTCCTGAAACTCATCCCAGGTCCCTGCCGTCCCCATCCTTGAAAATTGGGTAACATTGATTTTTAATATTTCCTCCTCGGATTGTTTTACTCCAACTTCTCCCAAACACTACAAGTTTTTTGTAAAACAATGAGAGATTCTGACACAAAGGGTATAAATGGACACTGACTTCTGGAAAGGACATCTGGGTACTCGGACCAGTCGAAAGTTAGTGAGAATTTTATTCTGGGACCAAATTGATCAACTTACAGATTTTTGTAAATAAAGATTCTTGACCTGATAAGTATTTCTTCAATCAAACTTCAAATAGAGACCTTATTCTAAGGACTAATCATTTTGTGGAACAAATGCTCAATATTTTGAAAATGACTAAAATTGGATGGTGATTTCCGACCTATTGGAAATCAGTGAAGACAAATCCAATATTTTTTCGGCAATGAACTTTTCTTCTTCGGAGTAGATGGAATTCTTTGCAAATATCTAGAAAGTTTCGAAAATCCGTTCTTGTATAGATCAGACAATCAAGCCTACTACAAATGAAATTTTGTAAATCTCGCCATAATAGTTAGATGGAGTCTCCGCAGGCATTCAAAGAAGGCGGCATACTATAAGAGTAGCTCAGCAGGACCTTTGATCAGATTTGATTTAATGGCGCATGCTAACCTCATAGTCTTACTAGTTTTGCTAAGGCCTATAAGCAATGGTGGCCGTATATTTATAAGATAAACGATATTCAGGTATAAAAGAATATCTTGAGAAGTGGCTTCAATGTCACGGGGGAGTTAAGAATATCAGGTATAAAAGAATATTTTGAGAAGATTCCAGTTTTTGAAGGATATAAGAAAGTTTCAGTTTGGAACAAAGGGAATGATTCCAGCAAAGGTCATGGGGGAGTTACAGTGTTAATAAGTGAGAAGTGGTAGGGAATTGTTGAATTCGAAAAAAAAGACGCAAATAAGTAGTACATATGGCTGCAAATAACTGAAAATGGAGTGACTTTCAGACTGACAGTTTGTTATTTTGCTCCAAAAAATTTTAAGTTCTATAGAAAGAGAAATTTCGACAATGAAGACCCGTATGCCTCACTGAAAAAAGATATATCTATTTTCAGCACACTTGGAGATGTTGTTTTAATGGGCGACTTTAATGCAAGGACAGCTAATAATCAGTCTCTTCAGTTGAGCAGGGAGGAAAAAAGGGAGAATAACCCTCTTTGGTTGGAGGAAGGTGAAGGCCATTGTTGGGAAAGAACATCCCAAGATGGGAACGGTGAGGTGACTCCTTTTGGGGTAGAATTACTTGGACTTTGTAGTCTATATGGCATGGTTATCTGCAACGGGATGAGAGATTGGCCAGAATCAGGGGGTATCACATGCAAAACGTATAATGGGCAAAGTGTGGTGGACTACATGATTTGCTCTCAAGGCTTTGTCTCTAGATTGATGGAGTTTGATATCAAGGACTGTCCTATCGGGAAGAAATCTGATCACTTACCTCTTTTGGTTAAGCTCCGTATGTCCCCAATCATCCAACACTTTAAACATGCTCAGCACATGCAAAAAAACACCCTCCCCAAGGGTAAAATCCTTTTGAACAAAGAAAATAGAGAGATATTTAGTGTTGTTCTTGAACAACATTTCCACGATTTAAAGAATAACAGAGAGGTCAAAACAACAAAAGAGGGGGATATCTACATTCACAGCAACTCGCTGATTCCAATAATTCACAAAGCCTTAAAGGCATGCAAAAGGTCTCACCCCAAGATGAGGGCTACAAACACTTTTCCGGCAAATCCGTGGTATGATGAAGACTGTAAGGCAACCAAGAGATCGCTAAAAAAGAGTGGAATGGACAAAGAATACAAGAAAAATTATGAAAAATTACTGCAGTCTAAAAAATCTAATTATGTTAATGACAGAAGGAAGGAGTTAATCTCTCTTGGAAAACATAACCCTAAAGGCTTTTGGAGAGAATTGCAGCAAAGAAAAAAGAAGATTGAAAACAGTATTACAGATGTCTAATGGTTTGATTATGCTAGGCTTCTTTACAAGCGGATCCACGAAAAAGACCACCCACCTGTTCTTAACACGTCAATGGAACTATTCACTGTGGAGGATATTAAACAAGGAATAAAGAATTTAGCTAGTGGTAAAGCTCAAGACATTGATGGGTTACAGGCTGAATTCTTAAAATGGGGGATTGAGACTCTTGCCCCTCACATAAAAAGAATTTTCAATAATGTCAATCGTGATGGTTTCCCTGGGGAATGGACTACCAGTGTGGTCATTCCTTTATTTAAAAGCGTTGATATCAATAATCCATCTAACTACCGCACGATTATGGTCAATCCTATCTTTGGCAAGCTCTTTGGGAGCATGATTGAATGGAGGATCAGCAGTTGGGCAGAAAATGAGGGCAAAAAGGCAAAGGGGCAGGCAGGCTTTAGATCAAGACACTCTACCATTGATCACTATATCACCCTTAGACATTTGATTAAAAAATTTTGGAACATCCAGGGTGAGGAAGCTTACTGCTGTTTTGTAGACTTTAAGAAAGCTTTTGACACGGTACCGAGAGACAAACTAGGGAATAGAATGGAGGAATTAGGCATCCCAAATGCATATAGAGCAGTTGTTCACAGATTGTATGAGAAGGTTAGAGCTAAAATCAGAACTAGTGATGGTATGTCAGAGTGTTTTGGTAGTGACATTGGCATTAAACAGGGCTGCCCTCTATCCCCCACGCTTTTTGGGCTATACATTGATAAGTTGGAAGCTTAGTTAAGCAATACGGACGAGGATGGTATTCAGTTGGTAGGCTATGTGGTGAAACTTCTATTATATGCTGATGATCTTATCCTAATTTCTAAAACAGCTCATGGGTTAAGAGAACACTTGAAAGCTCTAGAACTCTTTTGTCAGGAGGTTGAGATGCAAGTGAATATCACCAAGACCAAAATCATGATTTTCTCATTGAACGGAAAGGATAAACAAACTACCTTTCTTTTTGAAGGTAGCCCGCTTGAAATTGTGAAAGAATACAAGTATCTTGGGATAGACTTTCATTATAAGCTTAGTTGGGAGACTTGTCATATGAAAAGGATGCTAGGAGGTTGGAAAGCCTCCTACCTTCTGCAGAACAGGTGTAGAAAAGCCGAGCTTTGGGATTGGAAAACCAAGAAAACCCTTTTTGGTTTGCTTGTTGTGCTGGTTGTTCTTTATGGGTGCAAAGTGTGGGGAAGCAGTATGTCAAAGTGCAGTTGGAGGCAACTAGAAAGAATTCAGAAACATCTAATAACAAGCAATCTCAAAGTTAAAACCACAGTCCCATATGAAATTATTTTAGCTGAAGCAGGGACTTTTCCTTTGGAAGCATCGGCGTTAACTCAGTCGATAAGCTATTTAAAAAAGGTTGAAAACATGGATGACCAACGTTGGCCTAAAATGGTTATGAAGGAGACGCTAGATCATAGGAAAAAAACTTGGATGAAGCAGAACAACAAGTGGATGAACAAGTGGGACATCAATTTGCAAGAGTGTCCTAGTACCAATAGTGAAATAAAAAGCTACGTGAATGAAAAATTTAGAACTACCATGTGGGCAAATCAGATTGAGCGTAAAAAAGCTTACTACATCAAAGAGTTTAACCCGGAAAAGGATCATGGTGAAAAAACTTATTTAGGTGCAACTATTAAAGGGAAAGCAAGGTTGTTAGTTGCACAATTGAGGACGGGATCGCATCACCTTAGGTGTGAGATCGGTAGGTGGAAGATGCCCAAAGAAACTTGGGAAGAAAGAACTTGTATTTTCTGCACTAAGGGGACTGTGGAAACGGAATGGCACTTCATCATGGAATGCACCACTTACGAGGATATATGTACTCAGCACGAAAATGGTTTGAAAGTTGATAATATGCAACAGCTCTTTGGGGAAGATAAGATTATTCAGACGGCTAGCCTTCTAGTCAAAATTAATAGTAGGAGACTCAACTTGGAAAAGAGCATGAAGACTGATTAGGCCTGGTTTTGTCTTGGTCCCTTAGACTGTTTAGTCTCGTGGACGTCACTAAAATATTTCATTCATTCATGTAAATCTCCCCCCTCAAATGAAGACAAGTTATAACGGATGGCTTGCTTTGATCTTATAAAAGGTTTAAGAGGTTGTTAGAGCAGAACTTCGCCAGCGCCATCCATTGAATGGATAATGGGTGGGGCCCACAAAACATTATAAGAATTTACGCGGCTACGAATCAGGATGAATGAAAGAAATATATATTTTTTTAATGGCGTTCAAGAGATAGGCAGTCTTGGGATCCAGAATTGGAAACAACATAATAGCCTCCAAGAGATCCAACGAACAAACTCCAATTCGTACTTTTGATTGTTCAGTATTTCTTTGTCGATCATGGTTCTTTTGTTGTGGATTTTGATTAAATAATCTATTATCTTTGCAATTCATTGTTCTTTAAACAAAGTCATTAGAGATTCAAATTCAATATTTCTCTGTTGATCATGGTTCTTTTGTTATTGATTTTGAATAAATAATCTATTATCTTTGCAATTCAATGCTCCTTAAACAAAGTCACTAGAGATTCAAATTTTAAAGTATTAGCATATTTGATTTGAATGTCCTCATAAACTAAACACTCCATGATATAACATCATTTTGTTTGGATCAACTCTGATGTATAGAGATGATAAAACTTGTCAACCCACTCCTCCTTGGATGTTTTACACCTTGTTTCACACCTCATGAGTTTATAAGGTAGTTAGTGTGATGTCAATATTAAGTTATGACCATTGTTGATTGACTTGCAAGGCCCAAATATCAAAGGCACATAGTTTTGGCAGAGCACAACCATATAAAAAGAAAAGGAAGTGGTAGCCATTGATCTAACTTCCACAATTTTTTTTCCATTCCTTAGAATGTTGTCCTATGGAAAAGGAAGCACTTGGGGAAGCAACCTTAATGTCGAGATTTTGTCTATGTTGATCAAAGATCAAGGCATGCCAAAGCTTCGACTGACATTAGGCCAACGACACTAGTTGTAGTCGATGCTTGGGGAAGGAATGAAACTCTTCTTCTATCTGGTCAACATCTCAATTGAAATAGAAATCTATATAATCGGACCTTGTAGTGGAGGGGGGTTGTGGGGGAGAGGGGAGGTATGAGTACAACTGAACCAAGGAAAGTTTCAAGTAAACCTCCTTTGTCAGGCATGCTTTTGCCTCAATATGGTTTGGATAGATTGGAAAAGTCTAGAAATTTTACATGCAATAACTACAATGGAGCAAGTATCATTCATTACACAATTTGCTTGCAAAGCTTGATTTAAAGGATAAAGGGAGTTATGATCGTTGAACATATCTAGAATTTAAAACTAGACCATAGACCAATTTACTTAAGGTTATCTTGGGTAGAAAAGAGGCAGCATGAGAGGAAAACTCAATGTCTTCGACAAGAACCTTCAAAGGGCATAACTCTTTTGACTCAAGAAATTGTATTACCTTTAAGGGAACTCTAGAGAGGCTAATTAAGAAGAGAAAATCTAATTTCAAGGCTTGAACAATCATGAGTTAACAAATTTAATTCAAGGAGCACTTGAGAAGTGCAAAAGAGCAAAAATTAAGAAAATAGAAACAAAATTGCTTTCCGGTTACTGTTTGGTTCGATGAGGAATATAAAATTGCAAAGAGAACTTTGAAAGAGCCAAGCAAGAAAAAGATAAATATTAAGTTGTACAAACATATTTTAAGAAAAATACTCAATTTCAAGAACGAAAGGTGTGAAGAGCTAATCTACGTAGGAAAGAATAACCCAAAGTTATTCTAGAAGAAACACCAACCAAGAAAAAAACAAACTGAAAATAACATTACAACTAATCAATGGTTTGAATATGCAAGACAACTTTATGAGCAAGAATTAGAGGTTGACCCCTCCCTTGATCAACACCACAACAAAATCTTTCACTATGTAGCAGGTTGAGACGAGTATTAAGAAATTGGGTAGGGAAATTAAAGGACTTGGTTGAACTTCAAGAAAAGCATCTAAAATTTAGGGGTGAGAACTCTCACATTGCACATTATGTGAATGTTCAACATCATTCAACAAGAGTTCCCAAGAGATTGGACAACCAACCTAGTGATACATTTTTTTAAGAGTGGTGACATTAATAATCCTTCTAATTATAGGACCATAATGATCAACCCTTTCTTTGCATTTTTTTTAGAAGTATGGTAGAAAATGGAATCAACAAGTGAATGAAAGAAAAAGGAAAAAACAAGAAAAATGACAAGTAGGTTTTAGGCCTAAGCACTCTACAGTTGATCATGGTATCACTTTGAGGCACACCATTGAAAAATTTTGGGGGAAAAGGAATTTTTTTTGTTGTTATTTTGTTGATTTCAAAAAGGCTTTCAATCCCCAGCGATAAGAAATTACATAGAATGGAAGAAATTGGGATTCTTATGCATCTTAAAGCGTATGTCCATAAACTCTATGAAGAAGTTAAAGTCAAAATCAAAACGGTAGAAATTTTACAAAGTTTTAGGAGTATTGGGGTCAACCAATGGTTCCTCCTATCCCTACTCTCTTCGATTTCTATTTTGTTAAACTTGAAGAATGGGTAAATTTGTAAGGCAAAGATGGGGTCCCTTTGGGAGAGTTTGTTATAAGGCTTATTTTATATGTTGATGACCTTATTTTGATTGCTAAATCGGCTCATGAGTTGCAAGAGCACTTATATACCCTTGAACATTTTTGCAGAGTAGTGGGGATGCAATTCAATACTAGCAAGACCAAAAGTCATGATTTTCTCCCATGGAAGAAAGCAGATCCAACATAAGTTCTACTTTGAATGCAATATTCTTGAAGAAGTAATGGAGTACAAATATCTTGGGATTGAATTCAACAAGCTTAGTTGGGAGGGTTGTAGAAAGAAGAGAAATTTGGGAGGATGGAAAGATTTATATGCTCTTCAAAATAGATGTAGAGAGGTAGAGCTATGGGATTGGAAAACTACCCATTCTTTTTGGACATTTAGTGCTTTCAGTGGTTCTCTATGGGTGTGAATTGTGGGCTACCAACACCTCAGACTCAATGTGGAAACAAATTAGAAAAACTCAAAAACGCTTGGTCATAAACAAGTTCAAAATAAAAGGTTCAATTCCTTATGAGATTATGTTGATTGAAACAAAGGTAGCTCCTATTGAAGCAATTTATATCTTGCATTCTTAAGGTATTTAAATAGGAATTGAAAAAATGGAAGTAGGTAGATGGCCTAAGGTTGTTTTCAATGGCATCTTGAGAAAGCAAGAAGACTTGGATGAAGGAAAATAACAAATGGGTGAGAAAATATAATGTCTACTTGAATGCATGCCCCATGAATAGAAAAGAGATAAAGGCTTTTGTTATGGATAAATTCTGCAAATGTACATGGGGTAAAGTGCTAGGGAGAAAGAAGAAATATTATATTTAGGAGTTCAATCCCACATGTGATCATCAACAAAAAGTGTACATAGGGGATAGTGTTCCATGGAGATTCTAAATTCTTATTGCTCAATTAAGAATTAACTCTCAACTTCGATGTGAAATGAGGTGGTTCAAAAGACCTAAAGAAGCATGGTTAAAAAGGGTGTGTATTTTTTGCACTACTAGGATAGTGGAATGAAAAAAACACTTTATTACGAAGTGTGATGTCTTCAGGGACATTAGGGACACACATGTAAATATCTTGATTGTTGGTTCTTGGTATAATTTATTCAACGAGGGGACTATTGAGAAGTTAGGGGAGCTCATCATCACCTTGAATAGGAAAATTATTGAAATGCAAAAGTAAAAAATGACAAGGCTATCTATCCTATAGACTATTTTTAGCCTCGCAAACATTTAAAATTTATTCTTCTTCTATGCACCCACCATACAAAATGAATGAAATGTTTTATGCTAGCGCAAGTAAGGTTTATCTAAGGTGGAGGACTGTAGTTTCTTTTGATAGTAAGGACCAAATCCTTCCACTTATCACTCAGTCATGAATGATGGTTTTGTTGAGCGTCCACATCTAAGTTATTATAAAGAGGTAGAGATAGGGGCACTACTATTCAGGTTGCCTTGCTACGCTAAGGGATACCATAAATGGAATTGAATGTCCCACAAATCATTTAGGAGATCTAGGAGGAAATTGTAAGCATGGAGAAACACTTGAAATACAAAGAGCAGTTTGAAGCCATGCAATGAATGCACACAACGGTGGATGATTTAAATTAGGTAGGATAATCTAATTTGGGCATATCTTTGACATCCTAAGCAGAGGGAAGAAGAGTCCTACATGATTTCAAAGCGATCATGGCTAGTTCTATTTTTTTTTTTATTAGTGTATTGCTATAATAAGTGATGAGCACAAGCTTATACTAAGAGGGGGGTGAATCCGTATAAGCAAATTTTTACCAATTAAAAATTCAATCAATAACAATAATAACCATGCAAGATCTAATAATTAAGAGCACAATAAGAACACCAACTTCATGTGGAAACCCTTGCAAGATAAAACCACAACAAAATGATGTTATATGTATAAAAATTCTTACAATCTTTGTAGGCACCAACCTACAAGAGACACCAATCCCCTCTTATATAATTTGTGAGCACCAACCCATTGGAGACACCAATCCCCACAACTAATAACCAACTCAATAAGAGACACCAATCACTTCAAATTGGAAGGCACCAACCTCTTCAATGACAACTCTAAAATTGCATTTATGTAATGCCTACTCCAAATGACTACTCCAAGATCACCTCTATAACTTCTCTAAATCTGCTTCAGATCTGATATAAAGTCTGTACCAAAGTCAACAAAAAAGTCTGATATGATTTTATTTTTCTATTCTTTAAATCTGCATATATTTAACCTTCGGATCTGCATATCTAAGTTTGTTGTTATACTTCAAATTTTTGCCCCTAATTGGACCAATTTATCTTTTTTTGCACTTCTACTCTCACAACATCTCACAATCTCCTTTTATATATTCACCAAAAGTGGTGATTCCATGAAAGGACACAACTTAATCAAAATGAGATATTTTTTATTATTTTTATATGCACCTTTTCACAATAACCTTGGGCACTCCATTTAGGGGTCTGCCCCTATAAAAAATCATTTAATTTATTTTAAAAATATCCCAAAGATATATTTTCTTATTAATATTATGTCCTTGGAGGTCTGCAGTTTGCTTTAGTAATAACATCTTTCTTTGGCATCAATGACCAAAATTCAACAATATCTCCCTTTGTCATTGATGGCAATCTAATATAGTTAACTTCAAAAATACACTACTCCCCCTATCTCTATTGCTCCCTTTATCTCTGTACATCTCCCCCTTTGACATAAATGGAAAAGGAGTCCATGGAGCTATGAGATCATACAAGGATAAGCTCCCCCTAGGGAGTATATCTCCTTAGTGAAAAATTGAAGATGATACCACTCCCAATTTGTGTCTTAGAAACTCAAATTTTCTTTTGTTGGAGGCTTAGTTAAAATTTCCACAATCTAATCATGAGAGTCAACATACTCAACCTTTACCTGTCCATTTGTTACTTTCTCACTCAAGAAGTGATACTTTATAGGAATATGTTTTGTTCTTAAGTGCATCGCTGGATTATTTGAGATATTGATAACATTGGTATCATCATAAAATATTGGTATTGGATGATTGTATTCTATCTTGATATCCTTTAAGGTTTGTCTCATCTAAAGCACCTAAGTGCAACATGACATTGCTACAATAGATTATGCCTTTGTAGTTGATAAGGAGACTAAAGCCTATTTCTTACTTAGCCATGAGACAAGACTTCTTCCAAGAAAGAATGCACCACCACTTGTGCTTTTCCTATCATCAACACTTCCTATCCAATCTACATTTGAGCATGTTGCTAAGGTGAAGTCATCATCTTTTGAATATGAGAGCCCAAAATATAATGCGCCTTGTAAGTACTTGAATATTCTCTTGACTATCTGCACATGAGTTTCTTTGGGTGAAACCTGAAATATGAAAACCATACCTACTGCCTACATGATATCTGGTCTTTAGGTTGTGACATAAAGTAAACTTCCAATCATTGATCTGTAGAGAGACTGATTTGCATTAGGAGCCTCATCATCTTTACTTAGCTTACATATTGTATTCATGGGGGTACTAACTGGATTACATTCTTTCATTCTAAACTTCTTCAGCATCTCTTTGATATATTTAGTTTGGGATAATATTCCTTTGTTTGATTGAGAAATATGTATCCCAAGAAGGACAACTCTCCAAGCATTGACATTTCAAACTCTTTTTTCATCTCTTGAGAAAATTCTTAACACATCTTATCATAACTTCCTCCAAAAATGATGTCATCTACATATACCACAATAATTAACTAATGCTCCCCTTTAGTTTTGAAATACAAATTACTGTCAGCAACACCCTTTTAAAAAAAATTCTCTTGTTAGTATTTATCCAATCTGGAGTATCAAGCCCTAGGGGCTTGTTTTAAACCATAAAGATTTTTCTTGAGTTTGCATACAAAATTTATATTTTCTAACAAGATGAATCCTTCAGGTTTCTCTATATACATTTCTTCTTCTAAGTGCCCATTCAAAAATGTTGATTTAACATCCATCTGATAAAATTTAAAATCCTTGTAACTTGTGAATGTTAGGAACATTCTTATAGCTTCTAATTGCGCAACAAGAGAAAAAGTTTCTTCAAAATCAATCCCTTTACTTGGGTATACCCTTTGCACACCAGCCTTGCTTTATTTCTAAAAGCTTCACCATCCTCATTCAACTTGTTTCTAAAAATCCATCTTGTGCCAATAACATTTTTATCTTTTGGTCTTGGGACAAGCTCCCAAGTTTCATTCCTTTCAATTTGATTCAATTCTTCTTCCATGGCTTTTATCCAAAATTTGTCTTCACTTGCTTTTGTAAAGTTTTTAGGCTCAATCTTAGACAACAAAGACAAGTTCTCATATTTTGGTGGTTTGGCCAATCTTCTTCTTGTTTGGATTTCAATGTCTTTATCTCCTAGATAATTAAATCTTCAAGATGATTCTTCTAAACAAGTATGGATGGTGTTTTGTGTTGTGCTTTAAAAGGTGTCTTGGATAGAGTTTTTGTGCTCCTTTTCTCAATATCTCCAATAATTCTTCTAATTCTTCCTCTTTGCAACTTTCTTCCTCTTGGTAATCTATTTCTAGTGCCTTGATTTTGTAGTATCTTTCCTCATCAACCCTTACATTTGCACTTTCCACTATTTTTTGCAATCTTTTGTTGTAGCATCTATAAGCTTTTCTTTTTAAGGAGTACCCAAGAAATATTCCTTCATCAAATCTCAAATCAAACTTACCAAGATCCTCTTCATCTCTCCTTATATAGTATTTACTACCAAACACTTAGAAATATTTTACTATTGCAGGTCTTCCTTTCCATAACTCATATGGGGTTTTATCATGATTCACTCTAATTTGACCTCTATTCAAAATGTATACTACTGTGAGCATTGCTTCCTTCTAGAATGAGCGATAATTTAGACTCATTTAGCATTGTTCTTTCCATCTTTTGTATTATTTTGTTCTTCCTTTCCATAACTCATATGGGGTTTTATCATGATTCACTCTAATTTGACCTCTATTCAAAATGTATACTACTGTGAGCATTGCTTCCTTCTAGAATGAGCGATAATTTAGACTCATTTAGCATTGTTCTTTCCATCTTTTGTATTATTTTGTTCTTCCTTTCCACAACAACATTTTGTTGTGGAGTTCTAGCAGTTGAATGGCACCTTCTTATTCCTTGATGTTCACAAAACTCTATAAACTCATTTGAGGTGAACTCACCACCTCAATTGCATCTTAGACATTTGTTTTTGAGTCCAGTTTCATTTTCTACTAAGGTCTTAAATGCCTTAAATTTTTCAAAAAGCTTCTGATTTTTTCTTTCAAGAAGGTCACCCAAGTCATTCTAGAAAAATTATCAATTAATAACATGAAATAATACTCACTTGCATACTCTTTGTTCTTGTTGGACCACAGATATTTGTGTGTACAAGATCCAACAGTTTAGATATAGAATATGTTTTTTTTGAAGCTTACTCTTGTCTAATTTCCCTACTCACATTGTTTGCAAATGACGTTAGATGGCTTGTAGATCATAGGAATGTCTCTTACCTCCTATTTTTTGTTGATCTTTAAAAAATTGTGAAATTTCATGTGCCCCATAATCTTGTGCCATATCCGTCTTTCATCTTCTTAACTAATGCAACATTTTTCAACTTGGATTTCACTTAGAACATAAAGATTATTTGCATTTACAACCAATTTTCCTGCTTTCCTTATTTCACATCCTTCTTCATGGAATGAAAGAGTGTTGAACAAGACAACTAAGAGGGGGGGTGAATCACTTGTACCAAAATTTAAACTTTAAATCATTCACCAGAACTTAGATCAATCACAAATCCTTAACACTAATAAAATGATTAAACATTAAGTGCAAGTGCAGAAATTGAAAACCATCACACAAACACAGTAACACCAGATTTACGTGGAAAAACCAATGAGGGAAAAACCATAGTGATGATTAACTCACACTATAGAGAATATTAAAATCGATTACAAAGGCTCACTTCCTGATAGAAAGGCTCACTACCAAAACAAGGACTCACTGTCTAGATCATGACTCACTATCTAACAGGGTTAACCACCCAGAGGGCTCACTGCCACAAAGATACAAAGAAGATAGAAGAGATATGTTATAGAGAGAATAAAATCTCAATGCAACAAATATTTCCACCACAATTTACTCAATCACTTGTAGACATGCATGAAAGATAGATTACATCTTCAACTCATTACATATAAAAACTCAACATTTAGAATTCGCACTAATCTGCCGCACTCACATCACACACACACATTGATTCACATCTATTTTGCATCTATCTTCTTATTTATTTGCACTTATCTCTTTGTTCTACTTCCATCAATAACTCATCTTGTATTTATACCATCTTCAATTTTGAACATATCCAAAGTTGGCCATCCATCATTGGATTCAAATTAGGTCGGTGCCAAAACATCCTAGGGTGGAATTAGAATGAGGGCGACCCAAACACATGCTTTATGAGGACCCAAATATATCCAAAACGCTTCATCAACTTCGAAGGTAGTGTTTAACACAAGGTCGACCAAACTAGTGTAAAACACATAGAACAATTAAGCACACACAACTTTTAGCACGATCAAATACTTCCAGACACCAAAATTATCTTCAACACGATCATAGCAACTTAGCTCTAGAACCGCAAGTCATAAGACATTACCAAAAAGAAATCCGGACCAACAAGATTTCTCCCGAACCTCAGCCAGAAACACAAAAAACCACAGTTCACAACTGGTGAACATAACTCGCACTGTACAATGAATCAGAAGTCAAAAATATGGATATAGCAGCTTCCAACAGCCATGATCAACATGTATGAACCACACAAACATAGGAGCAAATCTCAGAGCAAAACCTGGAGCAACCACTGAACACCTGCAACCTTTCTTCATTATAATTTTCTCAATATCCTCGACATATACAGCCAATAACCTGCATCCATGACATCAGTGACAACAACAACCAGTTGACATCAATGACAACACCTTCATTCTTGTAACAAAGAGTGTGACCTTGATCACATATTTGGCTTACACTTAGCAATATATTTCATCCTTCAGTGTGTAGTACATTCTTTGTTCTTGTCCTCCCACTATCTAGGCTTAGCGTGCCTTTCCCTACAATCCTTGCAGTTGTATTATCTCCAATTTTAACTATACCTTGATTCATCATTTTCAAGGAGAGAAATTTACTTTCATCCCTTGTCATATGACTTGAACATCCACTATCAATATACCATCAATACCTTTCATTTCAGACATGTAGAGAAATCTAAACATGCATGGATCTTTCCTTCTCTTCTTTCTTCTTTTGTTTCCAAAATTTTGTATTTTCTCCTTCTTACTTAGTCACAACATCCTCCATTTTATTTTTCTTTGGAGTCTCTACAAATATAGTTCTATAGAACCATGTTTTGTGCCCATAGTTATTACACTTATAACATTCAATATTGTAGTTTAGAGGAGCAAAGGAATTGTAATTTCTACTTTCAAATATATAAGAGCTCTTATTCCACCCAAAAAATATTATATGAGTGCTACAATTTATTGCCTTATGACCAAATTGATTGCATGAAAAACAATAACCAATTAAGAGATGATAGAACCTATTTGGGTGTTGTTGCCTTGGTAGGAAAGATTTCCTGATTATGCCCTTTTTGTCTTTTGAAGTAGTGAATGTCTTTTGATAAACTTAATTTCCTTCTTCTTGTTGCAATCTCCTTTGATAGGATTTTTAAGCACATTAGCATAACTTTTTGGTTTTTCTTCGTTTGATTTCTTTTTGCATCTCGAATTTTCCATCCTTATCATTTGCTTTGTTTACCATTCTAGTTTCCTCATAACCAAGTCATGTTTTTTATTAATTGTGATCTCCAGTATTTTAAAATATCATCCAGAATTTTAGTTTCAAATTTGAGATTTTTGTTTAGTTTGGTGGTAGTCTTCCCAAATTATTTTCTTAAGGAAACAATCTCAGATTCTAGTTTCTCACAATATTCTTCTCTTTGCTTTAGTTGATTCCTTACAACATCTTCTATCCTTCTTGCTTCTTCCAGCTGGATCTTTAGATTAGTGACAATCTCTTAAAAATCTTGTGATATATTCTTTTTAGATTCACATTCTTCTTGAAGAAATAGTTTCTATTTTTGGTTCTTTTTTCTAATTCTTTCAATTTCCTCTATGGCATAAATGAGTTCCTCCTCTAAATCTATTGCATTATAAACTTCGATATCTTCTTCTTTATCTATTTGTATCGTATCCTCCTCTTTGTCAATATTTTCAATATTTTATAACCCCATAAAAAGGGTCTCTTCTCTATCACTCTCTGTATCACTTTCATAATCTATGAACTAAAATATCTGTAGGAATAAATAATTTTCTTGAATTTATCCTTTTTCTCCTTTTTTCCATTATTGTGATGCCAAACATTTTTGCTTTCTTTCTTTGTATAATGATTTTCTTCTTCCTCACTATCACTATTCTTTGGATACGAGCACTTCTTCTTAAAATGAACTACCTTACCATAGTTAAAACACTTAAAAGGAAATTTAACTTTGTACTTTCTAGAGCCCTTCTTTAGCTTTCATACAAAATCAGATTCTCCAATATCAGATTCATCATATGATCTTTCGCTAAGTTCAAAATCTTTATTTTTTTGTTTCTTTTTAGCTTTGAAATTAGCTTCCCTCTTTGATGGCTTCTCATGTTCTGTCCTCATCTCATATGCAATAAGAATTCCATGCAACTCTTCTATTGTTAAGGATTATAGATCATTCATTTCTTCAATAGCTGAAACTTTAGCATCAAATCCGAGAGGTAGTACTTAAAACTTTTTGCGCAATGATTGAATCTTTAATCTCTTCTCCAAGTCCTTTCATTGTATTAACGATCTCATCCACTTGAAGAAATAAGGCGGGAACATTTTATTCTTCTTTCATTTTGAGACTTTCAAATTTCCCTCTATGAGTTTGAAATTTAGCTCTTTTGACCTTATCATCTCCTTTGTAGTGGAACATATGCTACTCACTCTGGGGTAGTGGAACCTCGATCTGTCCACTAGGTGAGTTGTCCCAACATGTGTGCTCACTCTGGGGTAGTGGAACTTCATTCCATCCACTAGGTAAGTTGTCCCAACGAGGTGGAAAATGAGAGAATCATATTAGCCTCCAATACCATACCGAAGTTATCCTCCTGACAGCTTCGATAAGGCACCATAATGTAATGCTTTTATATGCTTTTGAATGTCATGTCTATAAGTTTTTTAAGGGGGATTTTTCTTTTTTCATGTAAGGTCTTCTTCTTAGGGAACATCATGCCTAATGTCTCCAAGAGAGGACAAGTCAAAGAGTATCAGATTGCCACTTATGGGATGCTTCTCGCTTTACATCATGCCACTAAGGGATATCGTATACTTAGAAATATCACACTCTTAGAGGACATCAAGCCAAATTACACCACCAAGAAAAGGACATGTCACAAGAAAAAAGAAAATCATGCCATGAAATATGTCTAAAGATGTCATGTATTCCCCCACTTTAAAGCGGTTGCTAACACCATTACTGTGAGCAATTGCTTTAAAGTAGCCAATGTTTTGTCCTAAGTCATGAGAGCTTTCCTCGAAAAACCCTATGCCAAGTCATATGTTTCCGAAATAAAGCTACACCATGAAATAGGAAGGGTTTCTCCCAAAAATACATAAGGTATATATGGATTCGGGGTCAATATGTCTTTGCTACAATTTTTCTTTTAGAGCTCGAAACTATCATCATTCCCCAAATAGTCACAGAACTAGAAGAATGACAGAAAAGGAAAAGACAAGACAAATGAAAAGATAAAATGTTTATGACATAGAGAAGAATGTAGGTGTACATATAGAGGAATGCATAAAAAGAGAGAGAGATACATCAAACGAAACATCATGGGGGATCACATTACGCACATGCAATCACATAAAGAAACATGAAAAAGAAAAAGACTAGTAAGGCACATGCGAGTCAACCTAGAGCAGGTCACCCGCATCCCAATCTCGGTTGATATAAATGGAAGATGGACAACTAGCCAAAGGGACAACGACAAGTGTCGAACTAGGGGAAGCACCAAGTTCAACACTCTTTTTAGGAGATTTTTCATTTAAGCTCATAGAATAATAAAACAATGTAGTCAATTCATTATGCACTTCTTCATCAATTTTTACAATATCAATTTCATCATCTAGATTAATTACAATGGGAGGTCGAATGAAAATTTTCATGGAAGGTTCTTGTTTATGTTGTGGTGAGGGTATAGGATCATCATGTATTGCTTCAGGTAAGTTTGGATTTTGATTTTCTATGTTATTGTTGCCTTCTTTTGTTTGTAACATATGAGCAATAACATGACGTCTATGCCTACACTCTCTAGCACTTCGATTTCGTTTCAATCTATTGTCAGTTTGTGTTTGTGTAAGAGTGGGTTTTTCAATCATAGGTTCCTTCTCTTCCTTGGGAGGAATGGAAGAAACAATAGGAGGTTGTTCAACCACTTTCCCTTTAACTTTGTAAATTTGTTTTGTTTTAGGAGGGACAACGAGATTACTTTCATTATCTTGTGGTCTGTTGTAGGAAATGGTAGGAGGTTTTGGTATAGGTCGTTCTTGGATGTTTTTCGATTCAATCATTTCTTCGTCAAGGATAGGTGGTTCAGTTATCAGTTGAGGCATGTTTCAAAGGGATAATTTTGTTATGTGCTTCACCTTAATCTTTTGATATGATTTGAAAAAGAAGTCCTCACAAGGCTTAATAGATTCCATAGGCTCGGGTCAAAATAAATCTAGTGAAAAGTTCCCTCGGGCCGATGCAGGATTAAATCCATTATGATGCACAGTAAAGATATCATTGCCAAATGGAAACTTCAGACATTTGTGCACAACCAAAGGGATGACATTCATGGAGTGAACCCATAGATAGCCTAACTTCATACGAAATTGGTCTGACTACGGGATGATGGTGAATAATACATTTAATGTTTTTGGTCCAACTTTTAAAGGGAGATCTATTGAGCCAATCGTAGGACAAGCAAAACCATTATGCATCTTGATCCATGCTTTCAGTTTGTCATATGCATCTTGATATAGTTCATGCACAAATAGAAATTCTTCATTGATCACATTCTCTCCATAGACGGGATCAATCAATTCCCATTAGTGGGCTTATCATTGATTTGGCCAAGTATATATGTAAAGAGGACCATCAGGTGCACATTTAAGTATGTCATTTTGTGAGAAAGCAATATCAAGAGGATTTTTAGTCGAGCCCTTACAAGGTCTAGCTTCAATAAATGCTACCACAGTATCCGTAAGACGTTCAATAGTATCCATGTTGTCATCATCTGTGTCAACATTCATCACATCATTCTTTGGTTCACTAGCTTTGACAAATGAAATAGTGTGCTTAGCCATGGGATTGGTAAAGATTTGTAAGTTTTGGTTAGGAGGGGCTACAGAATTATTACCTTGATCATTCACACCTCCGATTTGAAGTTGATTATTTTTAATCAAGTCTTGCACAGGATGTTTGAGATGCTTATAGTATTTTGTACCATGTCCATTTTGTTGATGATAATGGCAATAAGATTTTCATCGAAATCCTTTGGGAAATGGTATATTAGGATCACGCTCTTTAATAGGAGGTAAGGTAAGCATGTTCTTCTCAATAAGCTGCAACATGATATTATGAAGGGTATCAGGTAAAGGGGTGAACTCTCTATCCCTATCCCCAAAATAATTTGTCATATTTATTGCAGCCACTTGATTATTAGTTTGTTGACTTGTTTGAGGGGAATTCAGCTGTAAAAAGCCCTTATTTTGCTTCTTGAAAGGTTGATAACTATTTTGAGTTGTGGATTCAGACTTTTCAAGATGACTAGGGGGATTTTTCACATCACGACCCCAAGTCATATTTTGGTAAAAGGGTTGTACATAACTGTGTAAAGGATGGAAATCTCAACATTTCAAGTTTTCTTTGGAGTTTGTTTTGTAAGTTTGTGATAAACATTCATTGAAGACCGGCATCAGGAATTTTAATGTTTACTTATGAATAAAGTGTTTGGTATCTTGCTATGAAATTGATCACTTTCTTTGTCCTCTTTTTGTTTGCATGTCATTAAATCAGCAAGGGTCATCTTAGGACCCATGTGAATATGGAAGTGGTTGTAAAAGGCATCAAAAAGTTCATTGAATGAATGAATTGAATTATTCAATAAAGAAGAGAACTAATGTAAAGTAGTCTCCTTCAAGGACCTAGGGAATAGCTTAGCCAAGAGTTTATATTCAAATATGAAATCACTACACAAGGTTGTAAAAGTATAAACATGGCTAACATGATCTCCTTTCCCACCATATTTCTTGAATAGAGGAAATTATATACCTTGTGGTATTTGTACTCTTAGTATGTCTAAAGATAGCGGATTGGATTTGATGTATTGCGAAGGTTGACCATTGTTGTTTTGTTGTAAGGTTACAACTTATTATTGAAGGGATGTCATGGTTTGCAATAGGGAGTTAAGGAAAGGATCATTGTGATTGTAAGATTGAGGGGAATAAGGTGGATTAGTATATGTATGTAGCAATCTAGTGAATTGTAAGTTGGTGAAGGTGGATGGTTCAGGAGATATTGTATTTGAATGCACAAAGGTAGAAGGAATTCCTACAGGAATGCCTAAGGAAGAGTACATTGTGCTAGTGGGTATGATTGTTGTGGTTGGTTGGAAGGTTAAGGTAGGTTGAAATTTTGTTGTAGGTTGAAGGCTTGTGGTGGGTTGAGTACTAGTGTATGTAGAAATGGACATTGGTATTGTAGAAGATGGAATTAGAATTCCACCTTGGCTTTGAGTAGACCCCAAAGCTTGAGTACAAGTAGTTATGATAGGGATGGTGTTGTTGACATTAAGCACATTGGTTGTAGGAGGTGAATTCATGGGAAATGAAGTATGCAAACTATGAGCCATAGAGGGTTGATTATCAACACTATTAGAAAGAGAGCTAGAAAACCCAAGATCCACGGTGAGTGAGATATCGCGGGATGACATGAGTCTCGAACTACGTCTTACAATAGTATTTCTAATAGGACATCAAGTTGTAAAGCTCATACAAGTTTTACAAACCTAGTGTGAAAACCCTAAATAGAAGGAGGCAAATGCAATGACCTAGAATAAAATGCAATTTTTAGATTTTGAACAATGCGATTTTTTTATTACACAATGCAATAAATTGAAAATGAAATGCAATTTTGAATTTTGACAATGCACTAAATGAAGCAAATTAAGCTATATGCAATGAATTTAATGAAACAAATCAGAAAACTAAAATAGGAAAGTAACAATAGTAAACAAAAGCTTAAAACTGAGATTTCAATTTCCAAAAAATGCAGTTCAGGATCTATCAGAGAATCATTCGCCAATAAGGGTGAATGCGTCCTGGATAAGGATTTCTAAAATGTTTTTACTGATTTTTGAGTATTTTTCAATGCTATTCAGATGCCAGAAAGTTCAGGTCAAGCTTGATCTAGGACTCATTCGCCAGTAAAGGCAAATTGGTCCTTGATTAGGGTTTTTTAACTATTTTTGAATGATTTTTAAGTTTTTGCAATGTCTTTCAGTTCCAGGTCTGAGACAGTAACTTCTAGGTTCATATTTTCTAGAAATGCAATGTGAAAATGTAATAAAATGATGAATACAAAGACCTAATTTGAAATGCAATTTTGTTTTGATTTTCAAATGCAAATGTATGAGATCTAAATGGTATGCAAAATGACTGATATGTTTTCGTATTTTTCAGATTTAGAGAATGTTAAACAATGCAATTCTAACCCTAAATGAGATGCAAGTTTAAATGCAAAGTAAGAAATCCTAAATGAGATCTAATTCAATGCAAATGAAATGCAAGTGAATGCAAGATCTAATCTAGGATGAAAAGAAAGACTCCAAGATCATAAAATTATAATATTCAATAGGTCAAGTTCACCAAAATATTTAATGGGAAAGGAAGTGGGGTTTCATCAAAATGATTTGATCAAGATGATAAGCCATAACTTTTCACCATAAAACATGCAATTATGTGCAAGATATGATGCAAATAATAATCAGAAATCAATTTTAACTATTATAGCAACTATGAGGGAATTTTTTAGAAGCCATCATGGTGTGTATCTTGCTGCAAGAAGGCTATTTTTAGGTCACAAAGGACTCATTCGCCTTTAGTGGCGAATGGGCCCTAGTTAGGGTTTCTAAAAACTAGGATCTGGGTTATGTTCTTCAAGGTCTGCACTCTCATCTCCTCGGTGATTAGCTCTTGAAAGCCTAAAGCAAACCCTGTAGCTTCATTTTTGTGTTCTTGCAATGTAGGTGACAACTTTTGCAACTTGACAACTTTGACAATTTTGCTTCAAACTTGTTCTCCACTTGATCTTCAACCTAGAAATGGGCAAACACAAATTCAAGAGGAGAAAAAATTGTTGATTGTTAGTTAATAGGGGTTTGCCTAAGTCAAATCCCTTTTAGGTAATTAAACCAAATTATGAAATAAAGAAATTGAAGCATGGACATGAAACAATGAAATGTTGATACCTTGGAAGTAATATGCAAACTAACTTGAAGTGGCCATGGAGAATGTAGATCTTTATCTCAAATTAGATGTGGAACAATGCTTGCAAATAGATCCTCAATGCTACATCAACAATATTAGCTCAACAACATGTTTGATGCATTATGCCTTTGACATGATGAAATGACCTTGAATTGTTGCAATAAACTCTTGATAATCTACCTTTGAATGCCCTTGAAATGCTCTATAATTCTCTTGCTCTTGATCTCATGAAGTCACATAAAATTGTTAGGAGAAAAAATGTGAATTAACCTCATATTTATACTAAACTTGAGAATTAACCTCAAAATTCAAATAATTCAAGCCGACATCAGATCTATGATTGAAAATCATTAGAATCCCGCCATAAATAAATTTAAAAATGGGTGTCCTAACTGAGGAGGACCCATTTTCCACTAAAGTCGAATGGGTCCTAGCACAACTTTCTAGGACCATGCTTCGAGGGGTGAAATAACATCAAAAACATATGTCAAAAATGTCAAGAAAGGGGTGTCCTATGTGGAGAGGACTCATTCGCCACTAAAGGTGAATGGGTCCTAGCACCATTTTCTAGAACCTCAAATTTTCCAAATTTAATGTCATGCAGTATCATTATTGGGTGTCGGGATAGATCTTTCGAAAAGTGTAATTAAGAGGGCTTAAATTTGAATTAAAGGGGTAAATTAAGCTCAATTAACCACAATTAATTAATGAAACCCTAAATAAGTGTGAAAGTATAATACAACACTTTATAACACCCCAAATAAGGTACAATTTAATTACATTTTTGTTAAAAGGGCCCTGGATTCAATGTGAATGTGTACAACACATTACAACATTGAATCAAGGCATAATTAGGTTTATTCAATATCACTTATTCCCAAATTAAGTGTGAAAAAGGGTTACTTTTTTCTACACTAGACCTTCGTTCAAAGGTTTATTTACATTTTTAACCTTCAAAGAAAGGTCCACTTTTGAATGAAGATACTTATTGACATAACTTCAAATGAAGGTGTTTTTAAGTTTACACTTCCATCCGAGTTCAAAAAAGTGATGTCCCACAAGTGAGTCTCACTATTATGGAGTCACCCAGATTGGATGCAAGTATATGTTGACATGTGGTGGGCAACCTAGGTTTTCTATAACACTAGATGTAATGCACTATATTATAAGAATAATTATGATGATTTACCTCATGCATAAAGGACTAACTAAAAAATATGAAAACCTTGAAACCTTGCATGTGAAAACCTTGCTATAATATGCTAGGACACTCAATAGGAAAAATATTCAAGTAATCAAAAGCATGCCTTGATATACTTGTCAAGATATATCATGATATAAGGATCATAGTGGCCCTAAGGAGATGTTTTAGGTCAAAGAGATAAGAAAATAATTAAATATAAATGAAAAATGATACATATCAATTTTATCTCTTTCCAAAGTGTTGAAAAAGGATAGTGTGGTTATGATAGATGCCTAATGTGGGGAATGATATGTACCTCAAAGGAATAATACAAGAATATAATAGGATTATCATGATGGCTAGGGTGTAATTAGTGTGCATTGATGGTGTTGGATAAGGTCTTTTTATTTTGTGTTTAGTGTAGGAGGTAAATGTTTGAGTTGCTTTTTTGTTTATGGGTGACAGATTTTGCACATCAAAAAAGTATTTTAGGGATATTTCATAGAAGAATACATATTGTTAAGTTGTATGCATGTAAATAGAGTATGAAAAATATATTTACAAAGCATGATATTAGGCACTTCCCCTAGCATGAGTTGTGGGGAGAAGGGGAGGTGATGAGATGAAAAGATAGGAGGTCAAGGCAAGATGGAATTGAGATGACCCATAAGAACATGAGATTTAGTTATTTATGTTTGGTTCCTACAAGTAGGTTCTTACCATGGTACTTGCCCAAGGTGCCAAAGGGTGATTTTCACCAAAGGATGTTTTTTTAAATTTTAATTTTTTAGATTTTTTTTACTTTTTAGATTTGCTACATGCTTTTAGGTGTGGAAGCACTTGAGGGGCACAATGTTCATGGGTTCTGTAAGGCATTTCTAATGTTCATTCAACTTGGTGTTTCATAGATAAACACTCAATTTAGAGGGAATATTCCTCGTTGAACAGTTCACTAAAACCTCACAAAGACTTCATTTAATTATTAACCAAGGCTTCATAAGCTTGTGATGATGTTGGCAATGTATGTGCACCTAGGGACTCTATACGACCTATATTGTTGAATACACTTTTACACACATGCATAAAATAGTAAATATTAAAAAGGAAAGTAAAGCATAAACTAGTAAAATAGAGTAAATAATTTAATTTGTCACTTATGCTACGAGTACTCTCAGCTTAGTGTTGTAGCTAGTTAACTGCTAAATCTAAACTCTGAAATAAACCATACCACTAACTATTGACTCTTCAAAAATCAACTGATTAACTACTTTGGAGCCTAACTCAAAGTAATGTTACAAAACTCATACAACCATGATTCTATTTGAAATGAATGCAATATGAAAACATCTACTCTAATAGTAGAAATTGAAGTGGATGGACAATACCTTTAGTGGTCCTTGCTCAAGTTGTTGTACCCATAGGATAAACCAAACACAAACTATTGAATCAACTAATCATATTAGTAGACTAAAACATCTTCATTGCATTAAAAACTGAACGCTCATAATATGACATGAATCTCAAATAGATTTATCATTCAGAAATCCATATCCATTGCAATAGTAACTTAATAAATTATCTTCCTAAAGCATGAAAAACTGAGAATACGATCTATCTACAACTCTAACTAGATTTACTCCTCAACCAACAATCCCTAGATATAGGCATGGGAGGAGATTTACTTGTATAAGGACTCAAAACTGAAATTAAAATAGAAAACTAAATGTTGGAGTCCACTCTCCTCAATAATGGGAGGTGAACGAGTCTTTGCAAGTAAACTTTAATTAAAAGAAAAACATAAAGGAAGTTGAACCAAGACTCTTGCTCAAATGGTTTTGACAGAGACATAGTCAAACTATCACGTGAGCCCAATGGTATTGACCACTTCTTCCTCTGTCATTTTTATTCATTGGCTTGGTGACACAATCTAACCTTGTCAATGATCACCTTCATTTATTCTGGAACTGTTGTGTGTTCATCAACCTAGACTCTCCCTCGCTACTCATGATCCTATGGCTGTGGCCTGAGTGCTCCAGTTGCTACGGGTTACTGGATGCAAATAGTTAGTTTCATCTAACATATACACACCATTAATAACCATGAATCAAACACAGGATCATATCAAATTCCATACACATTCACACATTTATCCATGCAAATACTAACATATTATAATCATATTTCCATTCATCAAAATCTGGTTTAGGTTGCATGAAGGATATAAGAATATATATGAGTTCAGGAATGTATATGAAATAAGCATCTTGAAATGTCTAAAAGGTATGAAATAAGCAAGAGAAAAATAGCTAATAATTAGTCTCATCGGGTTCTTCAAGCTTCTAACCATTTAGTGTGGCCAATTGATATTATACAGATCCATATTTGGGATTATAACATATGGGCCCAACCAATTAGGTCTAAAATTATCTTTCATATCATGGTCTTGGTTGTGTTGAGGGTGGTGTTAGCACATCCAACTTTTTGAGTAATAATGAGTTATCGTTCCTCTTGAAAAGTATAAGTCTACTCCAAGGTTCCTTGTAATTCGGGTCTTGACCATGATGAGATAGCAAAGTGGTCAATGTTAACATGTTTCAACAAGGGGCCTGGATTGTTAAGTGTTTTGGAAATAACATTACTAACATGCAACCAATAATAGATCTAATATTTAGAAAATGGATTGCACCTTCATATTTTTCCACAACAAATTTATATCAATTAAATTCTCTTTCTTAATAACTTCAAATGGATTTAAAAGAAAAGTCAAAATATTTAAGATGATGAGAGAGAATTAAATTAATTCTAAATTAAATGGACAATGACAAGATTGGTTCCATTAATCAATTTTGAATGTTAAAAGAAATATCACAAACCACTACTAAAAAAATAGCCATACACATAGTTTCTATTAACAATGATACAATCTTCTAGGGAAATACAAAAAAAACACAATATTTTCAAATTTCATCAAATCAAAACACCATCAAACATGTGTAGATTTGAGACAAAATCTTACTTAATTTTAGAACAAGATACAAGATTTCATTAACTTGTTCAACTCTGAAAAAATAAAACAATTATACCATTATCGATACACAAGATTGAGACGCATGCAAAATAGGCACAATCCTTTGATTTATCAAAAAATATGACCTTCTCAAAGTTAGTAGGAAACCCAGGCTAAGAGTGTATAAGTTTATCGTGCAACAATACATCAAAATCAAATCCTTTGGAATGATCCAAAAAAAAAAAACATATAGAACATTGTGTTCCATAAATTATGGATCTAAAACAAAAGCTAACTGAAACCAACTTAAATGCCCCAAATTTGTTTGAGTTTAACTTAAATATAACTAAAAGCTAACTAAAGTGCCTTAGTTTCATTTCTAAGACTAACTAAACTTAAACTAAAGAAACCAAAAAGCTAACTGAAAGTAAACTAGAATCAAACACCAGATTTAATATCATAGCCTAGGCATTGATTTTTTACAAATTTATTCAAAATTAAAACAAAACTGGGAACTTTGACTTTACTTAACTAGGGAAGTTGTTGGTGAAGGCAGAGATTACTTTGTTCATCTTCTCCATTGGCAGGCACTGATGATAGTACTCAAGCTTTATTCTCTAATTGGAGGACGAGTTCTTTATTTGTTCTTGCAAACTAACAAAGGCAGTTAAATCTTCTTGGAATGAGTGAAGCCTTGTCTTCTTATTCATCATCTTATTGATTTCCACCTAGGTAACTTGACCCTACATTAGCTTCTTTAATTCTTCTATCATTTTACTAGGAGCTTTCACTAAATCAGGTGTTTCCTAGAATGTGCAATCCAAGTTGTCAAGAAATTGTTAAATCTTGGTCATAGCCTATTCAACTAGACCTCTATTTTTATTCAATTTGGTTTTAAACTTATTTAATATCTTAACCCTTAGTTGTGAAACCTTCAACCATTCAAGAAGTTTATCATGACAGATGATCTTCTTCTTTAATCATTGCAACCTTGATCAAATATTTGTACCTACATTGATTATATTTTGTGCAAAATTGGGATGTAGTCCTCCCAAACCAATAATTATTCATCTATTCCCACCTCAATTTGAGGGGATGGAATATCCTTATCACTAATGTAGTGATAGGAATTTATTGGCTTCCTTAGCACCTATTGGCCAAAGCCAAAAAATTATATTTCTACTAGTCCACCACTGGAATCCATCCCTCTAGGTCAGAATGTCTAACCTCTCCCTTCAATACTGCTTGCAAGGCATATTTTGGAGCAATTACATCCACTGGTCCTATCAAGTTGGTGATACAAGCCATCAATTGGGGTAATTGATATTTAAGCTCCTCCTTTGTTTTCTCATCTTTTTTCATCCTTTTAAGGATAGCAAAGACAAACATTTGGAGAGATTATTTCTCTCCTTCCCTTGTCTATACACCCAGATTAACTTGTCTAATCCAAGGAGCCTATGACCTTGCTTATTTTCCCAATTGGGTCAATATACATCTCTAGGAAGTATTTTTCCAATTCTTCCTCTGTACTCTTGGAGTTTTGCATGTTGGCACATGAATATACTCCAATATTTATTGGGAAATCATATCCAAACTTGTGCTTTCTAGCTATCAACTTATGTATTTTTGTCACTTTCGTGCAAATTTCCAACAGTATCATTTTGTTAGATGTATGATTTGTGGAAGCCTACTTTGATGTATGTAAATTTTTTTAATTGAGTGTACCAATTCTCCTAGCTTTTAAGATTTTGCATGGCTTCTATAAAGATTCTTCTAGAGAAATCTCCCTCCAACCCTCTAATCATTGCATATATGATGTTGTCATTGACAAGATAGAAATGGGTGTAACTATCCTCCAACTTAAACTAAGGATAATGTTCATAAATGGTTACCTCTCCAAGTTGGAAGGAACCTACTATGTTCAACCTTGGGAAAGTGGCTTGAGCAACCAATAAATACAAGTATGATGTCATGTAGAACTTGGTGGTTTGAAGGATAGTCTTCAATTGTTTGTGTATAGTATCACTGATTAGGGTAGCCCAATCAATCTTCTTTCACTTAGTATCAAAAATGGTCAAGATAAACTTTACCATTCATGGGTAGAAATCCCTAGCATGAGGGTATGCAAACACTCTGCTCAACAATGTAATTAAGTCTTTTGTATCCTCCCAAAATTCACTCATGTGTTGTACCTTGGCCATCTTAAGGGCCATCTTCCTGGGATTGAGTAGCATTTGGTTGTTGATTAGGTTGATACTTCTTGCCTCATGGTTCTCAAAATATTTCAACTCTTTCTTCATATCCATAGCCTCATATTGGGGAGAGGTAGGGATCTTGAACACCCTTTCAGTCATATCTGAGCTTACGTCCAACACCACCTCTCCTACTAATCCCATAATTATCCTGTGTTTGTGGTCATAATAATGGGCACATGCCAGTACCAACTTTGTAGATTGCACAATTATTGGGAAGGCATCTGCCTCCACTAATCTTGAATTGGCCAATGTAGTGGTTGCACATGCCTTGTCTCTTCATCATAGATCCTTTGTCTGAATTCATCCATGTCCACATGTCCCAAGTCGGTGTCTCCAATTTTAGTATAAGGAGAGAACATATTCAAGAGAGGGTGGTAAGCTTTGTATTGGTACTTCATTTCTACATATATCCTACATATAAAACACCATGTTTAAAAATAATCCATATTAAATACTTTAAAGAAGATAACACACCTTTTAACCAAGCTATACAAATTGATAAACAACATAGAATATAAAGCAATAGCTTGTTAAAAGAGTATCTAAAGAAAAATAAACCTTTTTGGGGCTTAGACTTTCAGCCTAACCTCTATAACCTACCAAAGAGCTAAAACAACCTAAATGAAGGAAGTCTAAACACTAATTCCAACACCTTAAATCCTACTCTTTGATTGCAGTCCGTCAAGAGTCAAGGGTCGGGGTTATGGTCTACCTCTTGCTTATAACCAACTTAAATGTTAAGAAGAGTCATCAACCAGTGATACTCGATAGTAGGTTAAAAACCCTTTGGGAGAAAAGACTTGGGAGTATGGCTTGTTTCTTACTTGTAAGAACTCTATAAGTTAAAAGGAATTTTTGATCAGTGACATCCAAAAAACTATTTAAGGCTTTGGGGGATATCGGGCACTAGTACAAAAACAACAATAAACTACTAAAATCTACTTATAAATGACTACAGTTGGTCACGTGACCACTTGTAGTTTATTGTCAGTCATATATAATGCGACCAGATTGATGACTAAACCATTTTTAGTCATTTATTGGTTGTTTTGATTGATCAATTTGGTAGTATATTTAGTCATTCATTGTTGCTATATGGTCACTTATTTAGTCACTTTTTTCCACTGATATATTTAATCATTGATTGTTGTAATCTGGTCACTTATTTAGTCATTTTTATTCACTGATATATTTAACTGGTCACATATTTAGTTGTTGACTTAGTCATTGATTGTTGTAATCTGGTCACTTATTTAGTCATTTTTTTATTCACTGATATATTTAGTTATTGATTGTTGTTAACTGGTCACTTATTTAGTCATTTTTATTCACTGATTTCTATGCATTGGTAGTGTATTTAGCCATTAATTTTAATCATCATTTTGATCAATTTGGTAGTATATTTAGTCATTTTTGTTCATTGATCATATATCTAGTCATATTTATTCACTGTTCATTGATTTCTATCAATTGGTAGTTTATTTAGTCAATTTAATTATTAATTGATGTCAATTAGTAGTATATTTAGTCATTTTAATTGACTGATATTTGAGGATTTAAGCATAAAACATAGAAATACACATCAATCATCAATTGCACACAATAAGACAACCATTGAGAAGGAAAAATCGATCAACTTTATTAATAAAAGAAAGGTGTTCTAGTTACAACATACAAATAGAGTATTACAATTGTTATTTTCAATCACAAGACTGAAAATATGAGTTACAATATTGCAAAGAAATGACTGCATGCAAGAAAGAAAATTCTCCAAAATACTTTTGCAATGATGGAAATGCATGCTTGAAGCCCTTCAATGCGAGCACATGCCCCTTTCATCTCTTAAAACTTCTACAACATGGGCAATCTTCCTAGAGCAAGTTGTAACGTTTTGAATCGAAGGACAATGTTGATCGTGTCCCATATATGAAGCTCTCTCGACCTTCAACGCAATCAATAATAACCTAGCTAGAATATTCCATCCTTTATATGCAACGTGTCATCTGATATGAGCAACAAGGTGCTACCTTTTCCGCCATGAATTAATTTGTGCCTCAATACAACCAACAAAATGAATATTAGTCTCAATTCAAAAAGAATAAAAGTGCATTATATATTGCAAGTTTACAAAAGAAAGTCCAAACACAGTAGAAAGATAAATCAATTAAAAAATTGTAGCCTTGACAAAAAAAATGCCTTAAACAAAGTGTTTAACATAGGCCTGAAATATGCATATTGAATCCTTGATTTCATAACCTTGTTCAAAATTTAAGAAAGGTGATACGCTCGGATTATAGAATGAAGTTGACATATTATAGAATGAAGGCTATCAACACTAACCAGACTGGAACAACATTATCAACATAAATTTCCTAGAAACCAAGCCCAAGAATGCCATCAAACTTGGACAAAAAAAAAGTCAACCCTGGTTCATGTGTTGTCTTAGTAAAGACCTGCACCATTAAAGAATCCATTTATACATAATTTCCAAATTAAGTCGATGAGAAAATATCTTTTATATCCAACTGGGAAGCCTTAACATCCAAAAATTACTAACCTGATGTTTCACAACAAGTTTTCCAATTGTGACATCATCTTCCCCATTCACTTTACAAGCACCTCCCAATTCAACTTTTGAAGGCACAAACACACAAGTTACTTTTTGCAACGATAATTTTGTTATTAATCATGATTAATAACAAAACTTAAGGCATCCATTAAACTTGCAAGAAAACAACAACTTGAACAAATACATAGAAGCATCACCAAATGGCTCAAAACTCATCATCAGTATAAGTCCAAAAATTTGATATTCCTGTTCAAGTTAATTAGGTTTATTCTCTTATAATTCATCAAAATTAGAAAAAAGGGTAGCAAGTCAGGGGATTTGATCATGGGAAAACTTTGCAATTAAAAGGGTTTTGTACTATGTCAAACATCATTTCATTAGTTTCAATCCCGCCATTTTACCCATGTGATTATTGCCCTATACAATATGAATCAAACTGTGTTCATTTTATTGGTTTTGATCCCTTCAAGCCACCTTTGCAACATCTACATGATGTAAATATTGTCAGTGAATGGTTGAAACATATCAAAGGCGAATGAAGGAAAGCCTCTCACAAATTAAGGAATGATTCATGTATTGCATGGCACATGGATTTAACCTAAAAATGTTGCAATACCCATCTAACATCTTAAAAGGTTGCAATAATGTCAAATTTCAAAATGGTACAAGGAGAGAAAAAATCAATACCTTATATTTGGTCAATGAAATCAAAGGATCGAGAATGGCAAGAGGATCTGTATCAATCGCCATAACTATAAACTTTGATGTTCTAAAGTATAACGTCTTGGTTGTTGAAGCACCCTAAACTCATTCGGTATTAGCAAAAAAGAAACCGGATATTGACCCACTGCCATATTGGATCTCATAGGATTCTCCTTCACAAATAACAAATGATATATATTAATTGTTTAGCAACTTCCTTAATATCCCCATGTAAGTAGACTAAACTAAGTGAGGTTGAGGGTTTGAAGTAGAGTACCATATTCTTGATATGTGCTTGAATTTGATCATGACTTGTATCTTAATGAAAATAGCAAGCTAGTTGCACTGTAAAATCATTGTTAGAAAAATAACCACAAAATCATCTTTAATTAAAATAATCCTTCTAGATATTTCAAGACAAGATATTTCAATTAATTTCTAAGAGAGCTAATTTCACTATCCAAACATCCATCAATCTATTTACTGTATATAATTTCCCAGAATTTAGAATTTGAATGTGATGAAACTAACCATAATTACCAAATATTTGACACCAAAATGTAGTACAAAATGAATTGTTTGATAGAAAATGTGTTTTGATAAACTATATATACCCTTGATATATTGATTTAAATAA